>WYDI02030926.1:97863-155597 GCA_009867235.2 Psittacus erithacus
AGTATGGTTTGTCTTGGTGATGTCTTGGGAAGGAGAAAAGCTCACTGCATCATCTAAGGCCACAGCTTCTCTGGGCAACCTGTTCCAGTGTTTCACCATGCTGCACACGATATCACGAAGATATTTCCATTGTGCTCCAGCATACTCAGCATATCGTGGAACAGACTGAAGGACCTCACTAGCACACTGTCCCTCAAACACTGGTGTGCCACCCCCAAGGTTATCTCTAGCAAGCTTGAGTTTACCCCTTGCCTCTTTCAAATTTAGTTTAAAGCTCTTTCTATGACTACTGTTCACTCCTGCACAAAGAGAGCACAGCAACGCTTGGAAGGCACAACTACTGTTACTGAAATGTGTTTTGTTGATCTTGAAGGAATTTAATATTCTTTTTTAACTGAGTTGAAGACTGCAGACCACAGCTAGCAGTCACAGCCATGTTAAACCTTAAAGAGGAGTGGACATCACTTCCACCTGTGCTTGCCTTACCCTACAAGCCAAGCAAGGCAGAGAAAGAGCCTGGCAGCCTTAAACAAGCTCCTTTCTCTTATTACAGGAGTGGGGATTGAAGGGATTCTTTGGCCTTAGCTGGGTTTGTTATGGGGTCTGGAGCTGGTGGGAGGTTTCCTGGGAAGACTTTGAGCAAAGCAGAAGAAAGTTGTCCTGAGCCTGTGACAAAGTGGGGAATTGTGATTTGAAGGTGAGTTGCTTTGGGTATTGCTGGAGGAGGTTTGTAACTGTGCTGAGATGCTGCAGATGTGCAGGGTCTTCTCTAAAGCCAAAGATAACTATTTCCCTTGTGTGTAGGAAAAGGGAGCCACTTAACCAGAAGGGGAAGAAAGCAGCCCTCGAAGGAGAGCAGGTGCCTCTGAGGACCTGTCTGGCTTTCCATGGAGACAAGCTACATGCTCCCATGGTCTGTGTGCATCTGCCCATGTCCTGTTTCAGTCTGGTTTAATGTAGGCCTGGAACTCTCAAAGACAAGTGAATTCCAAGTTTTGTGAAAATAAGCAGCTTGGGAGATATCCACTGTGAGGCTTCAGCAAGCAGCAAAGGTTGTAAAAAGAGTTCAGGTCTTCAGCGAAAATAAGACATTATCATAGAGAGGTTTGAAGAATTGTTTGAATTATCTTTCAAGTGCCACAATTTGTAGGGGGAACAATGACTTTGTACTTGCTTAACCACCAGGGACCATCAATTCCATGGCATAAAACACAGCAAATCAGGTGGTTTTAGTTCTGGTGCCTTGAAATTTGTTTGGATTGCCTTAACTCTTGAAGGGGAAGATGCTTGAGACAGAAACTATCTATTTTTTTTTTCTATGAGAAGCTGGGAGGAGGGCTATGTACCTTAGAAGTAAGACCCCTGTATCTCTCTCCTTTGCTGCACTTCTGTGAAGTGCTTCTCATAAAAAGTTTAAGGAGTTGAGAAAACACTTAGAAGCAAGGTGAGGAGTAAGACTATGCAAGTACTTTGATTTGCTTTGGTACAAGCAGTTATTGAATAGGCAGGTGAGGGAGTGAGCTCAGTAGTGATGACATTGACATAATTTGCTTGCAATAGGTGACACTTATCTCAATATCATCAGCAGTGATGCAGACTTGTAAGCAGTTCAGGGTTGCATACAGTGTCGTAATGGATGCCTGCATGTGTGTGCAGGACAGATAACTGCTTATCTGCATGGCTGGTGCTCTAGTATTCAATTATCCCAACAGGAAAGTTGCAGGGTTTAGCTGGGCAGGCTTTCCAGCCTTAGGGCTTTACTGCAAAAAAGGCCGCCCTGACTATCCTCTCCAGGCAGCAGGGAGATACAGAGGGCAGAAATCTGAATGTGCCGCTGTATGTAGGGCTCTAAAGGTTGATTCACCTCCTAGAAAGTGTATCACAAAGCACTGTAATACAGAAAGTCAAAAGAAGATGCTGTGGGCTAGAAAACATGTTCATCGGATATAAGAGCCTCTTTAATTATTTTGCTTTTAAACCTCAAGGCTGTGCTGGAGAACTTGGATTCAAATCCTCTTTCTCAATGTCAGAGGAAAGTCCCTCTGAAACCCTGTAACATTTGACCCCAGTGCTCTACTGGGGTTATAGCCGTAATGGCAGTTATAAGCCAAGCTGTTTCTCTTCTTTCCATATAACAGGGCACACTGCACAGCTGGATGTTGGTATAGGATAAGAAAGGAAAAAATGTATTCCAAGGCCTATATTTTTTGTCATTCAAGCCATGGTGAAATTTCTTTTACAAGCAGAGCATTTCAAGCAAAAAAACTCAGCTTTTGCAATAGCATCTGCAATAAAGCCAGACTAAATAAGTGATCCCACTTTATCTGCTGAGACAACTGAGGGCTGCAGAAAAAAGACCTAACTTCTCACAGATAGAGGCTTGCTATGTTCCAGGGTGGTGGTCTTCATTTTTCTGCAAGCTTTTAGTAGTTAACCAGAAAGGGAAAAGCTCAGCTGGGTGAAGTCAGGTTTCTGATCCTATTCTGAGCCTGATGTTGTGCTCCCTTAATGCAGCCAAAGGTAAGTTGTCCCTGGTGAAAACAGGAGTGCATGGTGTAAGGGGAAGCTGCTCAGGTTTGACCACCAAGGATAAAGCCCCACTGTTGCCCAATGCTGACCCATGTTCTTGCACCATGAGAAGGTTTGCATTTCACACATGGTATGCGTACACTTGGAACCATAATCCACAATGGCTACAGAGCTTATTTTTGGGTAGGGTCCCAAGGACTTAACAGCTTCAGGGGCCAGACCGTGAACCTGCTACCCGGCAGCTGCGATCTCCTCACACCTCAGCCCCCATGGAAAGGGTGGGAAGATCAGCCTGAAGATTAGTCAGCCTTCACATTCTTGGAGTGTTTGGCATAGAAACACTCCTGGACACTGACAGGGGGAAGGTGAAGAGCTACCCAGGCTCCAGAAAGTGGTAAATGTGGCCCCTGTCCAGATCTAACAGGGGTAGTAGGGCTGTTGCTTTATATGGTTGTACATGACCTGGAGAGTGGGCAGTGGCTTGCTGACTTTAATCTCTTAAGTCAGTTCAGTGTCATAATGTGTATTGGGAAGAGTGGACAAAGTGCACCCCCTCATGTGTGAAGTGGGCCATCCTCCTTAGTCTCCTCTGAAAGGAATTTAATTCACGTGCTCAGAACTGGTGTGGAGGATTTTCAGTAAAATCATATTATCATCTCTATGCAGGCAACCAGGAAGATACTTATCTTAGTGATCTGTCCTGAAGCAAACTCTAAATAAAGGTAGCTTCCCAGTGTAAAGAGTGAGATAAAACATGATCCTGTAGGAAGCTTTTTATTTGATGATTTTTGCAATTAGTAATCTGAGCTTTTGTAATCCTGTCATTTCTTGGTATAGGTAGTTAATGACTGCAAGTATCACAGTTCTGGTCTCAGAACTGTGTCCATATGCCTGAAGCCTGAAGCTTAAGTTATTTACCCAGCTCTAATTTGAGAGCTTTGACTCTCACACCAGCTGACTGCATGGATTAAATGCATGTAAATACCTTCATAGTGACTGGCAAAACATACTTGTGATGCTATCCTAAATTGGGATGCTCTCTCTCCAGGAGTGTCAGTTTGATTTTATCATCTACTCAGCAAATACATCCTTTTATTGAAGGACAGAGACTTCATGCTCTCCAGTAAGGTCCCTAAACACCTTTTTACCCTCTAAGTCTTCTTTCTATTCTGCTTTGACATCCCTAAAGCTGGTTTTCTAAATGCCACAGTGTAAAGATGCTGTTATTAATGCTTCGATAATGCAGCTCAGCTTGCTATGAGTCACTGATGTTTGCACCTTGGTGCTCTGTCCTATTGGTCTATGAAAGAGTCAGGATGAGAGTTTCCATTCCAAACACTCATCTGCCTCCCAGGCTAATGGGATCAGACGGGTCTGCTTGCAAGACGCAGATTTTCTTAAGGGCGTCATGTCACCTACAAAAGCTATGAGAAGGTAGTCCCTTAAATATGAATCAAGTGTTCCTTGGCTTACGGTACTTGCTGTACAACTGTGCACAAGGCAATGCCTCACATCCAGCAGGAGACATGCTTCTTTCCCCCACCACTCCAAAATGGCTGAGGTTCCCTACACTGGTTTCAAGGTCTAGTTTTCTGCTGATTTTCCTGTTTGTAAGAATATACATCAACTTCTGACTATTCATTGGGTCATTATTTTGACTAGTTTTGGAGCAGTGAGCCACATAGGTCTGTTTACCTGCAGGGACCATGTTCTGGGCTGTTTCCGTCTCATACAGGTTACACCCACGCTGGTAACCAGAACAAGGCACAGGTTGTTCTTGCCCAGAGGCTATGTAGGATGGCAGGACTAAAATCCAATCTCCCTGAGCAGGCTTTCTTTCCACCTTGCTTAGCTGGAGCACCCTTAGCCAGTCCAAACCCTGAGAAATAAGTTTGGGAGATGCAGACTGACCTAGATCAAAATAGTCCCAGGGATCTTTCACTGTGCATTTCACTATCAGGGCTTGCTGTTAGACCAGTTTCCACTAAAACTTCAAGACTTTCTGAAAGGGAAAACAGTTGCTGGCAAAAGAAATGTAGGCTGATCAGGCAGCTGTTGATAGGCGACAATCAATAAGAAATGGAAAGGAGTGTGAGGATGCTGGGGAATTAAATACGGGTGGCATGGAATGACCTGAGGACACAACCAAGCTGCCATCAATACCAGAAAGCACACAGGGAGCAAGTGGTGCAGTACTCATAGCAATTCTGTAGTTAGATGATAGTGTTCAGCACCGAGGTCTGTGCCTGGCCATGTTTTATTTACTGCTGCAGGAACAATCATTCTGACAAAGGGCTCACACACCTGGGGAGCAACCTGGGAATTTCCCCACACAATCTGCTTCTCCCTCTGTTCAGTCCCAATGAAAAACCTGGCTGCTTCATCAAGTCACCAAAAAGTGTGGCATGTTCCAGTTTGAGAGTTCTCCTTGATAGGCTCCTAGGAATTGAGGACTTTGGGGAACGGGTGTCTGATGATTTTTATTTTCTTTTTCCCCACAAGTCTAACAAATATCATTAGACTGCAAAAAAGAAACCCAGAAAAACAAAGCCCTGCATGCATTTGAGTGTATGCATGGATATGCATGGCTGCAGGAGGAATTTCTGAGAGCAGTTTACCTGGAGAGTACTCCCCATCTCCATCCTAGGCTTCTGAGGATATTTGTCTGAGCCAAAACATGCTTTTCATTTTTAGAGGATGGAGAAGTTAGGCTATTTTATACTCGGAAAATGAGTGCAACTGTAATGAAGCCAAAACCACAAAAGAGCTTGATTACACTTGCATTACAAAGTGACCACAAAATCTTATATTGGTGGAGTTCAAATGTCTTCTGGCTTGCAAGAAGATGACCACAAGGAATGCAAACCATGGTCTCACTGCTGCTGTCACCACTCCTGGGGAGGAAACCTGCTGGGCCAGAAATCTGCCCCAAGCAGCTGGTGATCCAAGACGTAAGTGTGGTTTGCTGTTATTATTGCTTTCTGCTTGCTAGATCTCTTTCTTTTTAACTTATAGGGGATTGTGGAGTGAGGCAGTATGCTCCTCATACTAGAGACAGCTCATCTCGCTAGTGACAGCACCATCATCACAGGATGCAAGGCCAGAGTGAGACAAATACATCTGACTCAGCAGTAAAACAGCTTTCTTCCTCTCCCTGTGTGCAACATGACTATTGCTGATCCGTAAAGAGTGCTCTAGGCATCTCTAGTAACAGCAGCTGTCCCTCTGTTCAGAGCAAAGAGGCATCTAAGAAATCTTGGTATGTCTCCTGCCATACTCAGCAGGAATACTCAAACTGCACTGCAGGCTTAAAGTGATCATGCAGCAGGGCCAAAAGGTTCAAAACCCAGTCGTCCTTGTCATAGCACATTAAAAGTGGGTAATCATTCAGCTGTGCACAAGCAAAGGCTTTTATGTAAAGCAAATGTAATCTTCTGCCACAAATAAGCATGAGAAGCAGTGGGCAAGCTCCAGGAGTTAGCTTTGTGCTGATGCTTGGAGTCTCTATAAAGATTGCATGCTCAGCAAGACCCAGATCTTTGAGGGGGGGCAATAAGTTAAGAATTCCCCTTTTCTGTGCAAGATGCTTTCCAACTAACTAGTACTGACAGCTGATGTCCTCTAGTCACAGGGCAGATGCAGTCTGTCCTGCCTTACTAATAGCTCATGGTGTCTGAGGCTCAGCAGACCATGGGATGCTTCATGGGAAGCCATGTGGCCATCCAGGGGTATCAGCCATGCTGATGTGCTCTCCAGAAACACCATAGCTCCTCTTCCCTTTCCCTCTCCCAGGCTCTCAGCATGGAGGTTTCCAGTTTGACACTAGTTAATAATGATATTCTGCCAGGACTTTCCCTGACTTTCAGTAAGAGAAGTGCAGCCAGCAGATGTCTTCCTTTCAAGTCCCAAATTCAGATCTTTTATTCAACTTAATATTAAACATTTTGACTGAACCGCAACTATGTATATATTTATTAAGGGCAGCTTTGACTGAAGATATCATATTGAAATATTATGCTCAAATATTGGGACTCCACATTTCTTCTCTCTGAATACACTGTTTTCTTATCTGTCCTTTGCTTCATTAAGATTCAGGCTAAAATATTTTCAAGCCTTGGTCAAGCTTAGATGTCCAGGCATCAGCTATCCCTGGCACTACTGTCAGCGCTACAGGCCAAAAATGTAATTCCTCTCTAGTAGCACTCCAGTCTGAAGCTGTACCATGTCCTGGAGGTGAAAGTCTCCATTGCCCATTGGGGCTTTTTTAGCACCTGAGAGCATCCGTACATTGTTCATGCAGCATTAAGCTGAGAGCTGAGAGCTGCTGCAGCACAACACTGTGCAGACTTTGTTGCAGAGACAGGCAAGCTGCCCCAGCTCTGCCCAGATCCAACCTGCTCCTCTGCAAATGCATTGTTGAAGTCTGTACATCAAGCCCAGTCATGGCCATGAAGAAAGACAGACTTTGCCCTCAGTGGCTGATACTGTAAATAACCAAGATCATCTGATATCTCTTCAAATGCCGTTTTATAGTCTTCATATGCTATTAACAATTGAACTATGTTCACCTTCCTACAAATTTAAAAAAAGGGGGTTAAGCAGCACCCTGCTGTGAAGCAGCAACTGAAAGCTGTTGCCTGAAGCCTGCTTGATCTACCGTAACATTTTTTGGCTCCTCTGTCATGTGCGCTTTCCACAGAGTAGCCTAAGAAAATGACCACAGTCCCAGAGGTGGTAGTGGTCATGCTAATAATCTCTTCCATAGACTCCTTCCAGCTACTCAGTGAAATATTGCCTCTTTGGATATTGCTGGGTCTGTGGGATTGTCAGTGTCGATGATTTGCAATCCCATCTGCTGTTGCTTTCCAAATGAAGTACAGGAGCTGGGATGCCAACAGGTGACATAGGCTCCCCAGTGCCAGCATTGCTATGCAAACATGGCACCATGAAGCTGCCACTCTTCTGCTACAACTAGGTTCATGAAAGGATCACTGCTTTTCCTCCTGTGTTCAGTTCTTCCAATAAGTATTCTTATTCTTGCATAAGTAACTGACTGAACCATTTATAGTTGGATTCAGCTGACAGCGCCGTTCTTAAACAGCAAATAAGTGATCGTTTGCTCTTGCACTCCCTATGAATACATAAACCCAGTAAGACTATCCAGCTCCACACTTGCACCTCTCACTTGAAGAACTCAAACCCTCAAGTACAGCCTGCTTACGTGTTTCTGGTGGGTTAGAAAATATTTACATTGCGACAGCCATTGCTGAAATGTGGTCACTTCTGGGAAGAGAAGCAGCTGCTGTTTACTAAGTGAAGGGAGGTTCTGTGGTTTGGGCAGTGGCTGGATCCCAAGATTTTATTCTGGTAACACCACTACTGGGAGCTGCAGCATCATGTAGACATGCCTTTGCAAGATGGGCACTACATAGCTCAGGTGCTGGTGGATATGTAACCACAGACATGAGGACAAAGCCCTCTATGAACTGATTCATCTGCTGTCTTGGTTAAATTATCCAGCCCCTTCTGACCTCTGTGCTGTTTTAACTACATCAGTGCAGGCCAGCAGGCTTAAAACAAGTTCATGTACTACTGGCACCCAGTCCTAGAGGAGGAAACTGGCTGCTTTCTCTACCCTCTGTGAAATGACTTGATGGATTGCATGCGCACAGAGGTGGTGGAAGGGCAAAAAGAAGGAATAACAAAAGCGTTAATTAGAAGTTCATACATGTGTCTGCAGCAAAGCAAGGTTCAATTCTCCCTTGGTTGAGGCTCCAACGCATTTGAGTTGTTCAGAACCATAAATGGAGAGATGGCTATTCAGTGAGATTGGAATGTAAGAAGAATCCCCTAGGTAGACCATCCCAAGGGACATTATTAGGCAAAATAGAAGCACTTGCATACCTTTCAGATCTCCTTTTGCTGGAGATTTAAGAAATTTCTGAGGTGAGCTGGAAGTTCTCCCACAGCTCTGTACGGAGAGATGGGATGTCCCACAGTGTAAGCCATGGGAATGTACCAACCCCTCTCATCTCCTTGCTTAACTCAGATGCAGGTGGCAATAGAAAAAGGCTTCTTTTGTCAGAAAACAATTGAAGAGGTAAAGCTGGAAATGGGCAAATGAGAATAAGTAAGACGTGACCTGTTGCTTATTTTGTCTCGTGAGGAAAAGGATCTAGTTGGACTATATTGCTGTACATCTTAGCTTTTTCTGTAAAGGTAGCATAAGGGCATCAGTGGTGGCATATATCTCAAACAAGACGATACCATTCTTACTAGAAATACTTGCTCATTTAGTCTTATGCCTGGATGAGTTTTATTTGGTAACCAAACTGGATAGGTTTCTTTAATGGAATCCAGATGTGAAGCAACCTTTAAGCACTAAGAAGGAGTGGTTTGAATCTGCTGGGTACAGCTCTTCCTCGTCCATCACTTTAACGCGATGTAGCAGCCCCGGGTTTGGAGCGATGCGCTAGGAGTCAGCAGACTGCAACTGCTGTGTCTGTCAAACTGCAGGATGCTTGGGAGGCTGTGTTTGCAGCCCCCTGGGGATAGCAGGAATTGGCATTAATCAGCCAGACACAGAAAGTCTCTCAAGGCTGGGGACAGGAGCAGTGATGTTGTGAACAGCAGTGGGAGATTTTGTTTCTGCTTCCTTCCTGTCTCCTACCTGCTGGAAAAAGCCCATGCAGCTAAAAGATGGCACATGAGATTTTCTGAAGCAGAGTCAGGTCAGATTTGGGACTGTTAAAACAGCCTTTTAATACCTAAGTGTTAAAGCTCATCTCAGAGCTGTACCCAGCACACTGAGATAAGGACCTGTTCCATTTTCGTGGTGGCATTACACTGCACATGCCATAGTGCCAAGTCATGGCACTGAAAAAGGCAATGAGACACTTGATACACCAAACATGTGGGGAATCATAAAGGAACATGAAGAAATATTCAATCAGATATTCAACCACAGGAACACACTAAGAATCCTGGACGCGGTATATCATCTTCCTCCAAAAGAGACACCCATGCCTTACAACTGTTACAGTCCATCAGTTACAGCCTGTAGTACACCTCCAGCCATACACAGGTCAAGCAGGAGAGTGCTTTCTGAATTTATTGGGGTTTTCTTTGTCATTAATTTGGAAAGCTGCCCACTCCCAGCTGAGTGCCGGGTCCCACTGCAGCCTCTACACTGGTCCGATCTTCATCCCAACAGCGATGGTGCGGAAGAGCCACTGAGCTAGAGGCCGGAGAGCTGCTGCCTCACTGCAGTTCCCTGCCTGACAGGGATGGTTGCATTTGTCAGAAAGCTCCCATTAGTCGTGCATGGCAGTTATAATCTCCCAGCCCGAATGCGGCAGCATCTGCTTCGGTGCCAGTATTATATAACCACAACTGGCCCATGCAAGCCACATTAAAACCGAGGGCAGGAGAGAACCATCAACTCCACCAAACAGCTTCTCTTCAATAAGAGCCTTTCTGTGACTCTACAAACCTACATTGGGCTGAGTTTATTCTCCTAGCAAAATCTGGGGACTGTGTCTCTTGCCAGTATTGTAAATGCACATCTACCCATAGACACTAGCTACCTGAACTGCTGATCTTACATTCCCAATCCTGAACTACATCAAGTTAACATGAGGAGGTTTTAAAACACACTTAGAAAAGGTGAGAGTGGGATTACAAGTAAGGGAAACTCCAATGTGTCAGATTTGTTGAGAGGCTAAAAATATGTGCCTTTTGTAGAGAGAGGGGGAAGTGACTGGCAAATAGTATTAATCTGAAACAGCCTGAAGCAGATAGAAGGATTATAAAGCAGCTCATTTAGGACGGCAGAATTCATTTTCAGACTCTTCTTTGCAAAATGCTCAGTGACTCCCGCACTGCTTTCCAAAGGTCTCTGAAAACAGCTTGAAGAATGCAGGGGGGAACTTTAGCCCCCTTATGCACAATTGCAAATCTCTGAGTAGAGCATCATTAAATGTACTCAACTGACAGCCAGGATTAACTTGACTGAAACCAAACAATATAGAAACATGACAGAGCCTTGGGTGACATGGTTTAGTGTGAGGCGTCCCTGCCCATGGCAGGGGGTTTGGAACTAGGTGGTCTTAAGGTCCTTTCCAACCCTAACTATTCTATGATTCTGTGATTCTATGTAAGACTAAATTCAAGAATGCCTCAGAAACTCTAGGGTAATCTGTTGCAACAGCAGCTTTAAGCACAAAAAGCCAAAAGGTCCA
This sequence comes from Psittacus erithacus, assembly GCA_009867235.2. NCBI lineage: Eukaryota > Metazoa > Chordata > Aves > Psittaciformes > Psittacidae > Psittacus > Psittacus erithacus. The sequence goes on from WYDI02030926.1 coordinate 108,633, forward strand.
GACAGACTTCCCAGACACTCCAAGAAGCTAATGTGTTGGCTTTTACTGGGTTTAAGTGATTCTGTGTTTGCTTGTGCACAGCACACATGTACATATACACACACATCCTCTTTTTTCCTATCTGGAGTGGTGGAGGACCTTCTCACTGTGTAAGCATGGTCAGCCACTCAGCTTTACAGACCCTCCTGTTCCTAATGCACTGAGAGACTGTCAGATGACTTTTTGAATGAGCATGAGCAAAGTCTCAGGAGAGCACAAGCCATCTCTTTCCAGGATGTTGCAACACCAAAAGGGCAAAGAAAGGTTTTACACAGCCTGCCTTCACAGGCATGGGGAGTGTACAGGAGAAAAAGCCATTCTGCCTGAAAACACACTGGTCACCGCACAGAAAAGGAGCACGGGCAGAAAATCTTCATTTTGCTTTCAACGTGCCTGGATGGCTCCTGGAGGACCCCAGCAGCACCCTCTGGTGACCCGAGCTGTCCGGAACAGCCAGCAGTTACTGAGGAGGGGTTGGGTCTCTGCAGGGCTTTTGCCGTTACTGGAATAAATCCTTCAAAACTCTGACAGTCCCCAGAGGGAGTTTAAGGTCATGGAAAAGTGAGGGGGGAGGAAACGAAAGAAATGCTTTGCGAGGGTCCAGGGAATGGTGAAGGTTACCTTCTTTGCACAGTCATCTTGTACTGGGGCTGGCTCTAAATGCAGAGGCAGTTGCCTAAGCAGGTTAAGGTGATGTGGGCAGGAGAGTCGTTAGTAGCTGCTGTCTGCCCCAATTTCTGCCTGCAAGGAGGTGGTAAGGGGTTATCAGTGCTATAGACCCTATCAGGGGCAGTTCAGTTGCTGCCTTAAAGGCTTTTGTGAAGCAAGGTGCCCTCCTTGCGTTAGCAATTGCAGCTAAATGAACTATGAGCATTCCTCAGAAATTCTGTCCTGTTTTCTCATGCCCAAATATCCTGTTTACTGACCAGTGATACAGCTTCTCTGCTAATGCTTCTTGTTACCTCTCAGCTATCACAATGCTATATGCCTGGCACACAGGCTTCAGCGCATGGGAAATCCCAGGCAGCAGTGTACTGTGTGTCGCCCTGGTGATACTGGCTCCTGCACGCACATTAGGTCTCCTCTTTTCCCTGCGTTGCCCAGGGAATATCAGATGAGATTCACAGCCTGTAGTCCATACCTTGCAAGCATTTAAAATCATGGACTGACTGTATCTGAAATATTGCCTGGAGCTCTCAGAATAAACTGCATCGTTTATAACTTTGATTTCTGCAGTGGAAGTCAGTAATGTGCCATAAAATCATAGGATAATTTAGGCTGGAAAGGACCTCTGGAGGTCCAATGCCCTCCTCAAAGCAGGTTTTGCTTGAAGCATTTGATGTTAAATCAGGTTATTCAGAGCCCTATTTACTGAGGTTTTGAATATCAGCGAGGACAGGGGTGGCACAGGTTCCTTGGATCCCTGATCCAGGCTACATTACCCTCTTGATTATTTTCCCCCCTTCTATCTAACTGAAATATCCTTTGCCACAATTTGTGACATTGCTTCTTACAGTTTTGCTGTGATCATTGGGAAAAAATATAGCTTTATTTTCTTATTGATCTCACATCAGGTAGGTGAAAACAGCAGTGTGGTCCCCTCTTGGTCTTTTCGTTCTTCCAGGATGATGAAAATATACTTTCTCCCCTTCTTCTTTTATATTGTGCCCTCCAGTATGCAACCATCAAGTTGGACCTCCACTGAGCAAGCTCCAGTTTGTCATCTCTCTCTGGAATTGGGAAGCTTGAAACTGGACAAAGTAATTCAGATGTGACCTTAAGAGGCTCAAGTGAATGAAAAAGTTTCATCCCTGGGCATGCTGGCTGCACTTGTACTCTTATAGCCCAATATGTGGTAGGCATTCACTGCTGTGAGGGATTGTACTTGTAGACTCCTGTTCAACTTTTGGCCTACCAGGACACTTTCTGCAAAGCTCCTCTGAGCTGATCAGTCCCCAGCAGGTCCAGTTGTGTGAGGTTATTCTGTCTCAAGTGTAGGACTGGGACACTTGCTCTTGCTGAGCAAATTGTGAGAGCATTTGCTTTTGCTGCAATCTGTGAGGTTCCCATTTGCCCCTTTCTCTGGCTGAACGGCAGCCTTGATGTCCGGCATGTTGTCTGCTTCTCTTGGTTTCCAGGGAAAGTAATATTTGGCACAGTTACAGTAAAGCAGGCTTTTAAATGGCACTTGATTGTCTGGTATGTATGGTTCCTGAGACTGGAAAGCAGGAAATTCAAATGATCGTTGATTGACTGGTAGCATTGTGCTACTCCTTTTTGAAGTGACAACACCAGGCCCCCAGCAAGCACATTAACTGGAGGATGAGGACAAAATATGTCTTAATACACTGTTAAGAAAAATACTCTGCTACACTTTCATTTTCTGATAAAGTAAAATTCTGATCCAGTCTCCTATGCCTCCCTCAGGGCAGGTCCAAACAAGATTTTAAAGAGCACTTCAGCTTCTCCTTGCCATTTGTGCTCTGGAAGACAGAGAACAGCTGCACTGGAGGTCCAAGTGACTTTAATCTCCCCTAAAAAGCAGGGGGCAGGAGCTGATCTGGGACTAAGGCTTCAATGTGCTGTGTCCCTTTGGCCAAGCCAGGAGTTCATTAGATAAGTGGTTATCAGAGTTTAAGAACAGTTTCTTTTGACTGACAGGTCTGAGAGTGACTTTAGGTTTCACAACAGGGAATGGCATAATGCAGTAGTCTAAAGAGATCTTGAGAAACATAATTTCCCTTGATCAAGTGGTCATATTGGTTCTGCATTCTTCTGATTGTCTTCCTTAGTCTCACTCTATTTCTTTACTTTGGAAAATGAAGAAGGAGTCCATTTTTCACTTTCTTGCCTGCATTCAAAGTAGCATGTTTAAACTTCAGACTTTGATGTTACCAGCTCTTTACGTATCTTTAGTGAATTACTGTAGTGCAGAAAAGCATGCTCAGTTATCTTCCCTAACTGATTCATTTTATTGTGCCTCAAGGTTGGACAGGGCTTTGAGCAGCCTGGTCTAGTGGAAGGTGTCCTCGCCCATGGAAGGGAGATTGGAACTAGGGGGTCTTTAATGTCCCTCTCATGAGTTCCATGATCAACACTGCAGGGGTTGGAATACCTCAACAGAAATGCTTCCTAGAAATATGCAGTCTCTCTGGATGGGTGTCCTTCCTTCTTCTCATGAGGAATCTTAAAAGCAAATTTTTTGAAAGGGAATTATTTTTTTTAGAGGAAAGAGGAACTTTTTAAAGTAAAATAGGAAGATTTCCCAACACTAGATAAACTAGAAGATAAAGGCTGTGATGTGGACAACTTGCTTCTAAGTTCTAGTATTGGAAATATCATGACTCATTAGAACTGGGAATTTTATTCACAGGCTTAAAAATCCCATTGAAAGTCCCTGGCTTTCAAAATAATATTTCTCCTGAAATAGCAAATATTTTCTTTTAAATTCTCCATTTGGGGTTTCTTTGGAAGTTAACAGGAGTTTGGTTTTCATGCAGGTGGAATAATCCAAGTAGAGCTAAGGGTCACACAACTACACTATTTCTGCTCCAGAATAAATGCAGACACCTGAACATACAGTGCTTAGGTCAGCAGCCTACTTGCGCAGCTGGTGATGGAGAATATTACTGAGTATGCCATTATTATTTTTAGTTCATGCTGCCCTACCACCTTCCTCACCTGCTTAACCTCATTTCCAACTGTTTGTATCACTAGAGTGATCTATACAGTCTCAGAACTAAACCAAGAACGAGTTTTACATCAATTCATATACAAGTCCTTTCTGATTATTGAGCTGACTATTTGGTTCTCTGCTTTCCTTGACCTGTAAGACAGATCTATCAGCATGGCTGTACCTGCTTTATCCATCATGGAGTATTTCAGTGCTGACTTGACCTGCCTGGGAAGGGGGTTGCCCAGTTCACCACACAAGGGTTTTGGAGGATGTCAGACTTCCTGGCCAGATGCATCCAGATGCTATAGAGGCTGGCAGATGTTCTCTATGCGTAGTGCAAAATAATATGAAAAGTAGGGTGATCTTAACACTTGTGACGTAGAGTCTGTCCCACTGAAAGTGATTTTCTTATGAGATGTCAGTATGAATCAAGAAGAAGAGAATAAAGAAAAATAATTCCTCTTGGGTTTGGAGAAAGAAAACAAAATAAAGCCAAGCTAGAGGCAAAGTGCAGGGCCTGAGGCTGGCTTCCTGTCCAAAACCAAGTGATTTCCTTCTTAAAAGCTGATTAATCCAAATGCTTTTCAATTTAGGAGGCAGAGATCAATCAATAATTATCCCATTTAATCCCAACATAAATCCTTTAATTTTTTTTTAATTAAAAGCAGCCAAGCACCACTGGCTGGGATACACCAAATTGCATTAAACCCTGGAGTCCCATGGGAGAGGCACAGGCAGAAAATGTGCATGTGATTTTCTTCTTTCACTGCTGGGTTTAATGGTTGTTTTCTCTGCCTCCTGGTAGAAAATGATGAGCTTGGGATGTGTCTGGCAATGAACAGGCAAATTAGACATTTCTTGCAAGCATGTGATGACTCACAAATCAGACAAGTGTCCTCTTTCTGGAAGGAGGAACTTCACCAATCCCTGCAACAGGGCCCTCCAACAGAGATAATGGACCTTGGCCATGGAAGGATTCATGAAGTTCAAATTTCCCAGCTGCATTTGAGCAAGATTTGGGTAACTCCTAAATCTGGCTCTTGGTTTGAGAATTTCAAGGCAAACTAATACTATGTTACATCCTATTACCTTCCTGCTTAGAGCAGAACTCTCTCTTCCTGGCTAACAATTATCACAGTGTAATTATAGGTCTAATCAATTGTTTAGTGTAAACAGTATAAATGTCCCAGGAGCTGTATCTCAGCTGTCATTAGATTGCATAGCCACCATGCTAGTAAATGCTGCAGGACAGCCATGGAGTGTACAACAAATGCTTTTGTTTGCAGCCTTAATTTAGTGGTTGAATTATGAACACTGCTTGCAATCACTTCACAGATACATCCAAGTTCTACCTCTGTTGGTCTAAGTAATTAAGCTGAAGTCACATCTTTCTTTCTTGATGCTAAGAACATCTTCATTAAATGCTTTTTATGCATGTTGCTGCTACAACTTTAATAGTAAAGTTTAATTAAAATGTCACTAATTACATCAAGCTGAGCTGTGTGACTAAGTATCTCTTCCCTGCTCTTGATTCGTGGTAAAGAGTTGGCTGTGGGATACAACTATGGGAAGAGTCAGAGGCTCACAAGGTTGGGGGATCCTTTCCACAAACAAAAGCCTGTGTCTAATATACCTCCTCTTCCCCCAACTTGATGTGAACACCAAGATGGAGGTTGTTTTCGGAGTTTAAAAACCACAGGAATTTGATGAAAATTATGGTGTTGCATTTTTCATAGCAAGATGGCAATATATCCTTAAGGCACTGTGGGGTGGGGAAGCCCTTCCCATTTGTTTCTTCTCAGAAGATGCATCGGGTAGGAACAGTATCATAGTGTGACTAGCTGTAAAACAGAAATGAAGAGTTAAGACTGTAGAAAAAATACACCCAAAACCAAAAGATGTTTCCCTTGGTCTGTAGACCAGCTACAATTTTTAACTTACCCTAATCTGACAGCCCTGTAAAGACTTCTTTAGGTTTTACAAGGCTGTTTATATTGAGCTAAAAAAGAGCTTAGCAGCACTGTCCGGTAGTAGTAATGTGTTTTTATTTCTTGGCAACCACAGAACAAGGGACCCTTATTTAAATACCTCTTTTTTTGCTGGTTCCAGAGCAGTTTTTGAAGTGTGTCAATAATTTAGACATCTCTGTAAAAGTAGCCCTTCCTTCATTTTTTGGTGTTTGAGAGTTTATTTTCTGCCAGCTGTTCTTTGAAAGGCTTCAAACAAAGTAAAGTTTAATTATCCATAGAAAAGAAAAAATCAGGAAAAAACCCCACCTAGTTATTTTCTGCAGCACCCTAGGATTTAAAATGATTGAGGATTTTCAGAAGTAAGTTGTCAAATAGATGTCACACCCGGTGAAAGTGAAAGCTGTGGTAAAGCCACACCGTGCAGGCATCTCCTGAAGTGCTATTCTTTACCTAAAATGTACTCTGAGAATATTTTGGATTATAGCAGCAGCCGCACCGCCTTTGAAGCATGTATTACACAGCATTGCTGCATGGGCTATTAGGGGTGTCCTGAAGATCAGCTGAAGATCAAGTCCATTAACTTGAATGTTATGTGCTGGCCTGGCCTTCATCTGTCTCTGCTGCAGAGCATGATAGTACTTAACATGGTAAGTCACCTGCTAGGGTGGCTCAGGGTTGAGGATGCTTCTGTGATGCTCATTAACATGACCTGTGGGTACAGAATGAGGTTCTGACATTTCCACATGTATCAGCTTCCTGAAGGGAAAATATGTTTAAGAAGGAGAATTCAAAACTTAGAGTGGCATCCAAGGCCCTGACATTCAGAACAGAGCCCTGGATGTTAGAGAAGAGGTTGAAAATTGCGGTGTTGGCATTTCAGTTGCTTTTGAAATTGCAGGTGACGTCTGTGAACAGCAGAAGGTATCACAAGATCTGCGGCCAAGACTCCAAAAGTGATCAGCATCCACATCCACCTTCCCTAGACTTTGGGTCTGGGCATGTCTGGGCACTCCCAGGACAACCCACCTCCCTGGATCATAGAATCTTAGAACGGTCTGGATTGGAAGGGACCTTAAAGATCATTCAGTTCCAACACACTTCCAGGACTGTCCCACTACAAGAGGTTACTCAAGGCCTCATCCAGCCTGTCCTTGAGCACTGCCAGGGATGGCTCAACTACAGCTTCCCTGGGCAACCTGTTCCAGTGCCTCACCATTCCTTTGCCTCACAAAACCCTCTTCCAGAAGCTTGAGAAAACAAGACAAAACATCTAGTTTAGTGTTTGCAGTAACTCCTCCCAAGCTTGCTACATGCAGAGCTTCTGCAGCTCCTGTATTTATGTTGATAGTGGGAATGGGAGACATCCTCCATAATTCTGGCCAAGAAGCAGCCTGTGTCTCTTCCATTATTTCCTCCTCAGTTCAGTAATGCTCCAGGATCAACAATTCTGTTGACTAACTGAGTAGCTGGGAATGTCCCTGGGATTGGCTGAAGCTGCTGCTGTCATGCTGGAGGTACTCTGTAAACTCATTATCCATTATGGTAGCTCTCATCCACACAGATCTGCCACCACAACACCAGCACTGGATTTTCTTAAGTGTGTTTTGAAGACATCAAATGTGGGGTTTGGGTACATGCTGCTATGGAAAAGGCAAGGTAAAGAATATGTGCCCTATTCTGAGCAGAAGAAACTGAAGTTTGAAGTGGCCATCAGCTCCTGGGTTGTACCCTTGTTGAATTTGTGCTTGGCCTCCAGTTCAGCTCTTCCTCATGCATGTGTGAACATTGCCCTTAATGCAGACAGCTCTGCAATGCTTCAAGAGTGCAGCTGTCAATGTCTGACCCTTGGACTTCTGAGAGGAGGAGGGACCTGCTTATCACCTTGGAGATGAGGTCTGAGAGCTTGGTGTGATTTGGTGCTCCTGGGGGATCCTGTGGAAAAGCAAGCAAGCAAAACTAAATTTCAGTCTTTTTATAGCGATGCCTGTTAATTGCAGGAACAGGTTTTGGCATGCAACTAATTCAAGAAATAAATCTCTAGTGCTAGGGAAACTCATCCATCCTCTGGCTGGAGTCCACATCTTTAAACAAGGGTCACTTGAGTAGATGCAAGAAGGAAAGCCCTCACTGGAGGAGAGCTGCAAGGCACTGTGTGAGAGACCTGAAACTCTGTTCTCCAAAGTGGGGTGGCAGCAGTGCGTTGCAAGAGGGGGTTGATGATACCTGTATGCAGTGGAGGTGGTGCAAACTGCTGCTCCAGTGTTATTAATCCTCTGGGAAGCTTCCCTGGGATCTGTCAGAGGAACACCTACCCAATAAATATCTATTATCCATGCTGGCTGACAGCCAGTGAGCTGGGTTATGCTGCTGCACACCACCGCTGACAACTTCTCCCTACTCCTCTGGCCCAGCAGATTAGGAATGACTGGGAAGAACTACTGCACAACACACTATAATTACAGTAGCAGCTTTGTCAGAAAACCCATTTAACAGGGTATGCCCAAACACACTTAAAGAAAGTTCTGCATTATGTGTTTTTCCTATTTGGAAAAGAAGAATAATAACCTAACAATATATTGGAAAGATGCTATGTGATGATGATTTACACCCTGACACAGAAATAAATAATAGTTCAGGCAGCTTGCAATGCATCTTTTTTACTTACATCCTAAAAGAAGCCCATGCATATTGCCACCTTTGTTTCAATATGGCTCCCAAGTGAGTCCTTTCTCCGTGTATGTTATCCATAAATGCTTTTTCCTGCCAGTTATCTGGTAAGACATGCTGTTATGAGGATAGAAAACAGCCTGCCTGTTTCACAAACACAGGCATTCCCAAGATGTACCACAACAGAAGGAGCTTCAAGTTATCTTTGACCTGGTACATCCAGTATGTTTTCATAATTTAGTATTTGTTTTGTTCTTAAAAGAAATCTCTTCTACTCCATGTGTGACCTACTTTGCAAGGACATCAGTGGGATACATGGTGGACAATGATGTTAATGAGTTACAGTTTCAATGCTTCTGGTTTCAAACCCCTTCACTGCATCTCCTTGACATTTAACTTGTGTTGAACAGCCCTAGTATCTGAATAGTAAATTTATATTTTAATTTTGTCTCTTGCCCCAGCATTAATTTTAAACTTCAAAAATGGACCTTAAAAGAAAATCATATTTTTTCTTGCTGTTAGGACCATACCTGCTGTCCTCCCCCCTCCCCACTCCCAGAGGTGTGGGGAGGAGAATGGAAAGAATGTAACTCCCACGGGTTGAGATAAGAACAGTCCAGTAACTAAGGTATGACACAAACCACTGCTACTACCACCAATAATAATAATGATAAGGGAAATAACAAGGGAAGATGTTATAAGGGATGCTGTATAGAAAATGATGACAGGAGATGACGAATTCCAAGAAATAGCTTTGTCCTTTGTAAATTTCATATTTTTCTATTATTTGGGGAAAATGTAAGGAAGTGGAGTTCAGGCCAAAGCAGTACATCTAAATCTGTGTTGAAGTACAGGATTTATGTTCTTCTGGTTTATACTTGTTGCATAGCTAGTGAAATCCTTCTCATATCTCCTCCCTCAATAAACTTTGACAGAGTCCTTCAGCTTGTTTCTCCCAAGGCTTTGCTAGTTTTTTAATGTAAAAGGCTCAGATCTGTGGATAGAAACTCAGGGAAATGTCCTGCATTTGGATTTCTACACATGCAGCTGACAGCACAGATTATTCTGCCTCTGTTTCCAGGGGTCATCTCCATTCCAATCAAAAGTCAGCTGAAGTGGGAGTGCTTCAGGACGCAGGCTTGACCCCACATGCTCCACTTGCTTTGTTAAAGCATATGTCCTCTGTGAGATGTAGATACGGAGCTGGCCCTTGGTGTAATCTACCACCAGGTCTCCCAAATATGGGCTTCGTCCAGAAAGGACTTCTGGATGTCCATGCTGCATGCTTTTAATTCAAGAGCCATCAGTGATAGGGTTCTGGGAAGTTTTGGGCAGTGATATATTGCTCAGCTGATGGGACAATTGCCTTCCAGACAGGGTCTCAGCTCTGCTAAACATTCTTCTTACTCGGTGCAAGACTCTTGAAGCAGACTGGGGTGGGGGCAGTTGGGTAAGGGGTGGGGAACAGACTTACTTCTTTCTTTCCCGTGTTTTCACTAGGACAGACTTGACAAGAACAGGTTGGAGTCCTCAGTCTCTCTGTGGAAGACTCAACCTTGATATTGTGCTTCAGGCTGACTCAAATATGAGCAAAGAAGGCAAATGCGTTTCCACCAGAAAGATGCTCATCAATGACCTTCATTCTGCAATAAAAGGTGGAGACCAAGGCAAGCAGGCTTGAAGGAAGGCTCATGGAGACACTGCTCGTGAGGACTGGCTACAGGTTCTGGGGAAGACCCTGTAGCACCTCATCCCTAAAAGCACTGGCAGCCTAAAGCATGGGAATTAATTTTACTATATGTACTTTCACTGAGCTAAAATCAGCTTGCACCCAAAGTTAGCATCCATTCCAAAGCAGGTTTGCCTTGAGATGCAGCTCACGTGGCTGGCATGTTTCCAGCCACGTAACTCTAGTGCCAGTGCCCAGTGCAATGGACGGCAACTGGGGGAAAGGAAAGCTGAGCACTGTCTATCAAAATTCTTTTTCACCAGGAAATTGACTCTGTGGTGAAGCCATCTGTTATGAGAAGCATTTGCTTGTGATTAACAAATCTGGATCTTGTAAGGAAACCAGATCTTTGTATTTTAAAACAAAAAACCAAAAAACAACAATGACAAAAAAAAAACTTTTTGAAAGAAAAAATATTAAATATCTTCTGGGGAAAAAAAGAATATTCTTAATCTTTGTGTGATATATAGCAGGAATATTCTTCTTCCCAGCAGTGAGTGACTCCAGTCTGAGAAAGTATCCACCTACATGGGAGCTCCGTGGGATTCCCTTGGCTTCTGGGATCACTAATGTAAATGTTCTCAAATCATAGAACCATAGAATAGCTTGGGTTGGAAGGGACCTTCAAAGGTCACCTAGTCCAACCTCCCTCCAATGAAATAAGCAGGAACATCTTCAACATGACTGATTACCCTTCTTTTAATCCCTGCCCACAACAGCAGGGATTTAAAAAAAAATCAATAAAAAGTTCAGCCTGCCTCTCTTTTTATTTTTGCTTCTGACTTTTTATCCTCTGCAGGTCCCATTCTTAGGATGTGACATGGTGGACATCGTCTCCACTGTAAGACAAGAAACTTGATTTTTAAAAATCCTTCCTAAAAAGTGTTTAAAACACTTAATCCTTAGATTCCCAAAGCCAGGGGTTTTAAGGAAAACACAGACTACTGCAACATAGGGAGCTGGAAGAGCAAGCGCTAACAAAGTGTTAAGAGAGACTTCATTTTCCTCACTGACAGTTTTATCCTTTTCTTTGGCAGTTGCAATGGTTATCTTGTTTAGTAAAGGGGCACCTATACTGTATTACCACACCCACAGGCACTCTCTGCCCTTGGGGTGCCAGCTTTTTCACAGGATGCAGAGGGAATTTTTGCCATCTTAACACTTGATACCCTGCTCCCAGCTTTACAAACATGTCAGGTACTGGTGTCAATGCAAATACAATTTGCATTCAGTAACCTTTTTGCCTGCGGCTCCTGAGGATACATTTCCCGACTTTATATTGCCTTGTAAAATACAGTGAATGGGAAATCATACACAGATATTACTCCATGGAGCAACCATCTGATATGTAAAGTCAGGAGTTCAAAGAGGATTAAGGATCACTGGCAACAAGCAAGCCACATTGCTTGTGGATGTGGAAGCAGCTACAGCTGCTCTCACTTTTCACTGGGATTATTTCAGTGTCAGCACAGGACTGATCTGGAGTTTTACCTCTCCAAAAGCCATTAACCCATATTTGTTGTATTTAGCAGAATCAAAGGTCACGGGGCTAGGATAGGTGTCCTGCCTAGCAGACAGGAAGAAGCTGTTAGACAGTGTTAGAAAATTTACTACCTGCATGCAAAATGGAAGTCAGTTCATCTAGAAACCTACCATCTACCCCATATTAAAAAAAGATGAAGGACTTCCCATCCCATTCTTGCCATTCCTCTCAGTGAGAGTGGCTGCTTATTCTAGTATTTAGACTATCACTTCAAAGAGGGTGTTCTGGCTGGCTCATTTCAACTCCATGACTATTTTCCTGCTAAAAATAAAACAATTGTTAAGGAGGCAGAGGTGATAGCGCAGGAAAGAGGTACTATAGAATGCTATTACTCGGACAGTAGTGTGTAATCAAAGGAGCTGCTATTTGGGAATATTATAACAGCCTTTTTCATGTTGGTAATAGGAAAGTAGATACAGGCAGTAACCTTTTGGGTCCCTCTCTCCATATCCTATCTCTACTTAAATGCTTCTGTATAAGATAAGGTGTCTAGAATTTGGACAGCCTCACGAGAGATGAGAAATTGCCTCTTGAAGAATCCATAATTATGGGAACAGTGACTTAGATCCTAATTAGTGTGAGAAAGCATTACAAGCTCCCACTGGCTACCAAGAGGATAGGGGCATGGTACCTCTCAGTGCCATTTTTTCTGATGGAGCCTCACTAGATGACGGCTGTCAAGTGAGGGTTCTTTCCCATGCAGGCTGATAGGTCTTCCCATTATCCCTGCTCCAGTCTCAGGGATGAGCTCCTGGCTCCCAGCTTCACTGCATTCTCCACTCCTGTGTGGGGGAGAATGAGCCCTTCTGAGCCCAGAAATGCTCTCAGTGACTCGTCAATCTGCTCTATGCAGGGTGTGGATGCTGCAGACTGTCCCCACAGCTCATCTTCAGTTGCCCCTGTGACATCTAGTTTGCAGATGACAACAGCCAAGAGCAGGCACTCCTTGCAGCAGCTGCACACAGCTGTCTACCCAAGAAATATCACCGGTTGTTATTTATTGAGGGAAGGGTCATTTATGCAAGTAAAGCCAAGTTGAGTGAGGCCTTATATTGCTTTGACTGTTTGTGATATACAGGACTACTAAAGGGGGAGTGGGGTGGAACAAGTTCTCAAATACTGCAGGTAATGCTTATACTTAGATGCAGAACTGGGAGCCAAACTGTGATAATGCAGTCTGGGACATTTTTGTTTATTTAATCCTACAATGAAGACTTGCACCAGGGTTTGTAAGTTGAAAGTTTTTGCCTCCTCATTACAACTCCTGCTAGAAAGCACTTTACTGTCTTCATGAAATTAAATTATGGGGAATCTAAACTTTAAGGGGATTAGAAAATTCAGGCATGGATCATGTTTCTCTTTACTATTGTTTTTAAGACTGAAAAGCTGAGTGCTTGTCCTCAGAGGTGCTAACTGCTGTACCATGGATTATATCACTGAAATGTAGTCTCTTCTTTTTCTGTGGTTTATTCCTGACTGAGATTCTTGTAAATGTAAACCCAGAATATTTTATAGGGGGCAGTTTTCCCTCTAACTCTGCTATCTTACTTGCCAACAAGGTCGAATGGCTGGAGCAAACCTTCTGGAAGGCAAATAAACCCTTTACAGATCTGTTTGGTGCCTCCCCTGTGAAGTATAATTTGGTTAACTAGTTTTTAGAGGTGAGGTTTAGAGCTCTCGAAGTTTACCAGTTCCTTTGAGACATGGAAGCAATGTGCCCTGGGTAATGCAAAAGCCATTGAAAAGGTTGCTCCAGGGCTTAGGTGGCACTGACCAGACTCCGATTGAACTCCTCACTCTGAATTTCTCATATAAAACTGATGTTTCTCTTTGAGATAGAAACTGTCGGCTCAGTGGGAGTCAATAGAAACAGGCAATTTCAGAGAGCAATTCCTCATAGACAGCCATATTAGGAGAAGATGAATCACTCTGTATAAGCACTTATTTCTCTCCATTAACTTAAAGACAGCTAACAGTAATAGTTCAGCTGAAGTCCCTTGGCTGTAGAGTCTCATTCTGGCTCTGTCCACTCTGTTGTCCTCTTAGAGCAGCCACAGCTACAGTCACAGACTCAACATTTATACTGTTTCCTTGACATCTGACAATTCACCATGGTCACCCTACGGACAGCTTGACAATATGTTGATATCCAAAGACATGAGGGTCTACACCTGCATGCTCCATGCCTGGATTCATGTCCACAGTTTGTTTTCTGCCCAGCCAAGCTGCTCCATAATGGCTTCAAAATTCAAGATTTATTCTTCTAGGTCCAGCTCCCCAACAGGTAAAGTAGAATAATTGCATCTCTTCTCCCTTCAGGACTTTTTTTAAGGATGAATACAGTCAGGCCTTGAGAAAACCAGTTGCCATAGGAGCTGTGGGGAGAGATGGCATGAAAACACCTAATTGCCATTTTTGAGACTGCCTCTGACAGAAGCCACTGGCATTTTGTTATTTGGGAAAAGGTCGGTTCATACCCCAGGACGAAATGTTTTAAAGAACTTCATTGAATGCCGAATTAAGTTTGTCATTCTGCTTTTTCAGATTATGTAAAGTTTAAACTAATTTTCAACAGAAGGCAAAGTTTTAAATCCCTGTATTCTTCACTTGCTCTCTGTGAACATAATCTGACCCCAGATAAGCCTCAGACAGATGTTTAAGTGCTTTCTTATACTGTATAATACTGGAAACTTGGGATGAAAATGTCAAGCGGCCTTATAAAAAAAGCTTTGGTGTAGGTGCTCTTGGTGCAAGATCCTTGATGAGACAAAGATCAAAAATAAGCAATAGAAAATGCTGTGAAAAGCCCATTGCAAGAGCATACCCATCTTTCTGATGATGAAAGGAAACTGGGAACCCTTAAGCCATCAAGGTCCAACAGCAGCATCCATAGCCCTTCCACCAACAGGCAAAGGAGGCTGAGGACCATGAGACCCCCAGAGGTGGCCTTGGCAATAGCAAGAGCAAGTCCTAGTGAATTTGGAGACTTTCTGGCATGTAGTGATTTCTGCAAACAGTTAATAAGGAAGGAAAGAGAAAAGGTAGATGATGGAGAGAGAAGTATGGAAAAGCAAGGGTCAGAAGGGTTAAAAATCTATCAGGATGAAACTGATTTATGTAAGATGACAATATAGGCTTATGGGCTAGAGGTATATAGTTATGCTGTGAAGAGAACAGGCAAGTGCAGGAAAAAGTGAGTTATGCCCTTTTCTACCCAGATCTGTCCTTATGTTAGGTACCGAGGAGCAGGTTTAGGCAGAATCTTATTCTTAGCTTGAAAAGCCTGGTAAGGGAAGGGGATTGTTTGGGTAAGTATCTGGAAACTTTTGAATGCCTTAATTACTAAATTAATTAATAAAGGAAAAAGAGGAAAATCATATCTAAATTTAAAGCTGCCAATAAAAGTAGTGGGGGATTATGCTCGGTTTCCTGGTTGAAAAGGTGCACCTCCAGCAGCACCTCTAATACACAGAAATAGTACAGCGCTGCTGGAGGGACTGTGCTGTCATGCCTACATCCAACTCAAAACAGAGTAACACAAACATCACCTTTAAATGCAATGTTTTAGCTCTGATAACTATTAATTTGATTTTCAGCTTTCATTTAGCAGCAAACCCATTCTCACTTCATACAGGTGCCCCAAGAAGAGCTTGACAAATGCTGATTACCTGCAGCAGTGAAGCAGGATCAGGAAAAGTGTTTGCAGCACCAAATGTGCAAAAATGCACAAAAAATATTGCCTTTAGAATGAAGAATGTGTGAGGAACAATGGGAAGATGCAGCCTTTACCCTTTAATTTTGTCCCTTCTGTTCACAAAACTAGTAGTCTTTGCCTGCATTTTTGCCCCTTTGAATGTCTAAGGTTGGTTGCTGGCTGCCTGTATAAAGCCCTTCATATTCTTTGCTCAACATGATCTTGGTCGCAACTCCAACCTAAAGCAACAGCGAAGAGGAGGTAAGAGCACAGTTAAACAGACCTGGCTGTGACAGCGTTCCGTCCAAACTACAGAAAAGAGTGTGGAAAAGAGCCTGCGATCAGGCATTGTCACTCTCACCATATGTGGGAGTTCACCTGAAGTTTGCATCTGACTTCAATGTGAAGTTGGAGCTGATGTGTGGGCTCATATCCATCACGTTGTTTGGCTGTAATGAATTCAGCGGGGGAGCTCATTTTGATGGAGGAAGATCACAGAGATCTGCTAGCAGTAACTGAGCAGCAGGGAAGTCTCCAGGCAAAGACAGGAAGGAAGAGGAGGTAGTTTAGGTAACACCGTATATGTAGGTGTAAAACACATTGATTTTTCCAACCCCAAATTGTAATGCAAATGTTTCAGTTGTAGCTCTCTGACCATATCCAAGCAAAAGCCATAAAAAGAGACCTATTCTTACCGAAATATTTTTTTAAAGAAGAGCTTATTTCTATTTGTTGTGGTCTAGGGTCACAGCAGTGGGATGTGTTTTCACAAACCACACAACCACTTGTCAATGCAAAATGAGGACTGATGCTAAGTTTAGAATATATTGCAGGCAGAATTGAACTTGCCTTGACAAAACTGAGCCAAACCATAATAGAAGCCTCATGGCCACACTCACACTGCCACCCTGGCCTGGGCAATGCAGGGTGAAGAGGGCTGCACACAGAGATGCAGCAACCTTCTTCCCAGATGCTGTGCAATGGTCCCTTTAAACTGTGTGCAGGGAACACAGGACTCTAAAACTGTCCCACGCTCCCTTCCCATATTTGAGTAGATGACCTCGGTTGCTTTTCTCTACCACCATCCCCGTGAGACAACTTGGTGACCCTGTTAACAGTAAAGCACTCAGGTTTCGCATCAATCTTTGCAAAGCTAGCTTTAATCAGCACTCTCTTGCCAGCCCTGCAAAGCATTCTCTGTTATATCAGGATGGCAAAAAAAGAAATAAAGAAGCAAGCAAAACCTGCAGCCGTCAACATGGTCTTCATAGCTGTTTGTGCGCTCCGGCTGTCTGGCCTTAAACGTGTGTACAGACTGCGTCCTAAGTGCCCTGATAAGATTGTGGCTCCAGAATGTGTTGTCCTGAGAATGCTTGCTGCTATTTATCTGTGAGCTGAAAAACTTTCCGAAGTTCCCCGGCATCAGCCCTGACACCCTAATTCAGACCAGATGACAGGCAGACATGATACCAAACAGCTTTCTTGCCTCAGGGCGATACTGAAGTGTCTGAGAACCCAAAAGCTTCAAGCAAGCTGTCGAGTCAGGTCTGCTGACATGGTGGTGGCCGGTGATACCCACCACGGCTGCACTTGTGGCATCCTGTGTGAAGCATGGGATTTGTCTCCTCCTGAGACTGAGGGTGCTCCTTGTCCTCCTGCAGTGGGTGGTTGAGAAGTGACAACCAGTCGTCCCCTCTCCTCTCTTCCAGGCTGCTGGATACAACTTTTGCGTGAATATATATGCAGCATTATCTTATGAGCATATATATTGCTCCAGCACAGATGTGTTTAATGCGATGGATGTGGGAAAGATGCCAGAGGCCTCTGGCGTGGGCATCTGTGTTCCTCTTTAAAGTGCCAGTGGGTAGGGGCTATTTTACAGCTGAGGGGATTGACATCAAGTTGTGCCTACTTTTCTTCAATGTACAGGATGGGATAAATGCTGAGCAACCTCCCAGCATGGTGCTCACTGTTGTGCTCCCAAGATCACCCACCCACAGCCTGCTTTGTCTCTGATTTGCTGGCATTATCCTGATTTATTAGATGTTTAAGTCATTTATGTAGAAAAATAATTTGTGCATTAATTTTTCCATTTTTCAGGAAAAAAGTCTAAGAGTAAAACTTAATCTTCTTACTGTGTATATCTCTATAAATCCTTGCATGCTCAGCTAGGGTGTTGTGTGATTTAACACTTAATTAGTTACTGTTAATAAAGCCCTTCTGATATCATAGCATGAAAGATGCTGTAGAAGCACAAACTTAAAGAATTTTCACCGCCCAGTTAAGATCAAGCAACCTATAGGAAAGACATTTATTTACATAGATTAAGCATTTAATCAAACTGGCTGCTGCTCCAGCTATCAACTGCTGACAGTCTTGGAGGTTTCTGGTAACCCATGTCCTATGTGAAAGGAGAGTATTTTCTACAAGAAGTCGGTGTTTTTCAGTCCTGCACAGTCTGCAAGGTGGTGAAACATGCTTGGCATCCGGGCTGCCAGCAGAGCCCCGCAGTTTGAATTCCAGATGCTAGAAGCATTAGAGAAACCGCATGGAGACTCTAGAGTTAGGCACTGTTTCTGGAAGTCCTCCTCATCAAACAAGCTAACAATAGCAATAAATGCCCCAGGTCCTTTGCCAGAAGGGTGGCAACCAGGGCCCATCAGATCTTGTTCCCGTCTGTGCAGATCCAGTGCTAGAGTAAAGGTCTACATGGAGTTATTTGCTTTCCTTTGATTTATGCCCCTGTTGTCCATGAGTAGCAGCAGTCTTAATCAGTGATTTATGTGCTCTTTGCATCCAGAGCAAAGACAGAAACATCAGTTTCCCTCCATGTGTGTACCTCTTTTCATGAGTTTTGCAGTTTTGAAGTCTCTAATCCTCTTCCCAACTGAGCTAGGAATCTGGCTTGTGCCATAACCACACTGTTTCAGAGAGTGGTGGGCAAAAAGCCTCTTTCAGAGAAAAAGCGGCCACCCAGGAGAGAAATCCTGGACTTGAAATGGGTATTCTAAGAAAATGTCATCTCAAAGGGTGACCGTGGGCAGAAAAACAAACTTAGGCATTGCTGGGAGAGATATCAGCATGCTGCTCCATAAATGGGGGGTGAGTCTCCATCGTGCCTGATTCCCATCTCATCCTTGGCCAAAAGATGCTGCTGAGCTGGTGCAGAGAAGGGTGACAGACAGGATCAAAGGTATGAAACAGATCAGGAAGAACTCAATAGACTGGGACTCTTCTGCCCGCAGGGCAGATAAACTAAAGGAGGATGTGATAGAAGGGTATAAAATCATGACTGGCCTGGAAAAAATGAGAATCTGCCTCCTCTGATCCAAGGACTAGGAAGTGTCAAATAAACCAGCACACAGAGGGTAGGAAAGAAATAAAAGTAGATATTCTACACCCTTAATGTGCTACAGCTTTGGAGCTTGAACCATGGGATGCTGTAGATACCACACTTTTTTACATGGATTCAAAATGTGATAGTGCAAACTGATGGATGAAAAACTCTCCAGGGATTAATAAACATAGAGTTTGCTGGGGTGCCACAGGGCACTTCTCCTATCTGCTCACTCTGCTCTTGCTCATGGGTGAAAGCGGGACACTGGGCAAAACAGATCTCTGGTTTGGCACAGTATGGGTACTTTTATCTTTCTGTTATGCAACATTTATTTACCAAAAAATTAGAGTATCTGAAGACGTCAGGTCTGGTTCTGCACATTCAGGAATGAGTCCAAGTCATAGCATTGGAAGTGACTGATCTCTGGCTGCTTGAGGAAAACCATCCAACCATGCTCATCCAGCCACCTAATGGGCCTCCTTCATACAGGCAAGCAGTGTACTCCAGCTATGCTTTCCATGCTTCTTCCATATTTTCTCTGTAGGGCTTTTTGTAGTTGGGTTTAGCCACAAAATATTATTTATGCATTTTCCAGGTAGCATTGCTTTAGCTCTGCAGCCCTGAGGACACTATTGCCTCCATGTAATGGGCATGGGTGCAGAAACAAGACGTCTTCCAGTTGCAGGGAGGCTCAGATTCAGAGCAGCCCATGTTAAGGTTTCTCCCATCCCAGCTCTGTAGATGACCAGACAATTTAGCCACAATGACAGTTTTAAAATACATTTGCAATACAAAACTTCAAGAACACCCACTGAGACCTGTCCAAAGGCAAGGGATGAACACTGTTTTTCTGCAGCCCATTTCCTTGCCTAAAGAGTACCTCCCTGCTTTTGATTTTATGATTAAATCAAGTCTCATACTTCATCCTTGATATGAGAACATGAAAAAATCCTTACTGATCCACTGCCTGACTCTATTTCTTCTAAAATCACTTCCAAAACTTGGGGTCATCATTCCTTTTCATGATGATCAGCTACCATTTCCTTCTCTCTTCTTTCAGCTGCAGTTCAGTTTTGCTGGACTTACAAAATGTATGAAATAACTCTGATCTTGCTCTTAGCTAAGTCTATAAAAATTTGAAACATCACCTCTGCCTTTGATCCATGTTTGCAGTGTGAAGAATCAGTCTCTGAAGAATGGACAGAGGATATAGCCAAAAAATGAAAAGCTGTTACAGTTCTAAATCCCAAGTTATCCACAGAATTGTCTTAGTCTTGTGGCTCACTGGAAACCTGATCATGTGAAGGTCCACAGCTATCTTCAGTGTTAGTGAAATCTGGAGCAATATAATGATGCTCTGCTTTTAGTGTTGGCAAAATGCAACAACAAAACAAATTCGTAATTATTATAATTTTTGATATTATTATTGTTATTATTTATATTATTGTTATTTTTTATTCTGTCTTATCTCCTGACTGTATTTTCACTCTTTCATAGCTTAGGCCTTTCAAACATTACAGTGCCAGAATTGCTTCTAATCTGGTATTGTTTCAGCCCTATGTATCTCCATACACACTGGAATAGCACAAGGCTTGGATAACCAAATAAATCCTTGGGTCTTGAAGCCACTTCTTAGTTTGTCATTTTATTTGGAGATGGTTTAGAGTCCCTCCTCAGCTTTGAAATTACAACCAATGTATCTGCAGCTATTTTGTCCCTCAAAACACCTTGTCACTGAATTATTTCATACAGGAACTTTCTTATAACTTATCTCCTTCTCTGACTTGTTCACACTTAAAGGTCACAGTCCTCTGCCTCTGATATCACCACCTCTCACTGCAGAAATGGTCAGAGTCCCAAACTGCAGCAGGAATTTTAGGAGGAGGAGCAGACAAAGGACTGCAGGACAACAGCATCTTTTCTTTTTCAGATAATTTATGGGCCATTGGAGAGCACAGAAAAGGGGGTTGGATGGAGGGGATCAGAGCTTCAGACTGCAGCTTCAAGCAGGAAGCCAGGCAGCGCAGATATTGCCAATCAGAGCTCATGACTGCAAGCAGATATGTACCCCACCTTTCATTCACATCCTGCCTTTGCTGCCTGTCTCTCCTCTTCTGAGAAATTTGTTGTTCAGAAAAACATGTCACCAGCGTGGCAGCCCTATCTTGCCTACACAATAGCAAGATGCACTGTAATGGCCTTTTAAATACAGCCTACAGAATGTTTCATGAAGTATTTGTAATCATGATGGGAGCCCAAGACAGGGGTGAAGTCAGAACGCTTGCGTCCCATCATTAAACTGAAATAACCCCCGGAAAAGGGTTTCAGATCTCTGATCTGGATTTTATTAGGCTACAGCTACAAGAAGATCTCTTAGACAAAAGACACAAGGACTTGCTGGGTGACAAAATGTGAAGTGAAGGAGGTTCGGGGTGTACTTGGTTAACACTTTCGCCCCTGACGGTCTTTCCGCTGCTCAGACCCTAGAGCCAGGTGTGCTCAGCTATACCCACATGTCCTATTTCAAGGTCAAAACCAACTAGAAACCTTGCAGTGTCCTGATTTAGACTGGAATCCAAAACACATGAGGGATAAGTTAATTTTGCCTCTGATAAAAGGGGAGGTCTGGCCAGCAGAATTTGCTATCATTTCAGTAGCAAGTGGAAAGCAAAGGCAAGGACTGTTCTCAGAGGAGAGGTCACACAGTCCAGGTTTCCATTTGGTTGGAAATACGTTAAAGCTAATTGAATTTCCTATGGAAAAAACCAGAAACTTAAGTGAGACGATGAAGTGTTTTGCCACGCTTTTAAAAGTAATAGAAACTGCTATAGAGGCTCTGCAAAAAGCCGAAGCAGCAGGTTCTTCCATACCAAATCATATTCCACCACAACATATTATGTGGAGAGCACACAGGCAGGCTGACAGAGTGACAGAGGTGGGAGGGCATTTATAGATAAATAGGGATTTGTAAATATTAAATGTGAGTCTTAATGGACTTGCATTCTCTGCCAATACATTTACAAGGGAAGATTAGAGAGCAGTTTGGCACAAAGACCTCCATCTACAGAGCAGATAATCTGCAATTAGGAGATCCTATTCTTTGAGAAAAACATTTACCTGGACAATTGAAAAACTGTTGTTGGAAATCTACCTCACACACACATGCTGACTTGCAAAATATTTGCTTATTTGTTTTCCTTGATGGACAGAGACTGAGATCTGCCCACTGCTCTGAAGTAGTCCGCCTTCTTCTACTCTACAGTAAGGAGTGTTCAAGTCTGTTAATGTGGAATGATACAGATGTGCTAGGCTTTACTGTGGATTTCCGATAAATCTTTGTGAATAACTGATTTTGCTTCATGATTGCCAAAGGAGAAAATTTAAAGGGAGAAGCAAAATATTAAATAAAACCTAATTTTCAATTTTTTTCTAACTCAAAGCTTTGTTTTGGTTTGATTTTCCTATTAGTATAATTTCACTGCCAATCCATCAGAAAAGTGAATATCTGTGTTGACAATTGTGCATTGCTTTTAGGGGAGTCACTTTGATGCACTACATCTAGTTTGCATCCAGGCAGCGTCACCAGTCCCTGTTACATAGGTTTTGGCTCAGGTAGAGCTAATTTTCTTAACAGTAGCTTGTATGATGCCATGTTTAGAAATTATGACCAAAACGCGTTGATAACACGCGAATGTTTTCATTACTGCTGAGCAAAGCTTTCACAGTCAAGGCCTTTTCTACTTCTCAACCCACCAGTGAGTAGGCTGGGGGGTTCACAAGAAACTGGGAGGGGACACAGCTGGGACAGCTGACCTCAGCTGACCCAAGGGATATTCTATGTTATATGGCATCATGCTCAGCATATAAAACTGGGGGAAGAAGAGGAAGGTGGGGATGTTTGGAGGGATGGTGTTTGTCTTCCCAAGTCACCGTTAGGTGTGATGAAGCCCTGCTTTCCTGGAGATGACTGAACACCTGCCCGCTGATGGGAAGTGGTGAATGAATTCCTTGTTCTGCCTTTGCTTTACTATTTAACTGTCTATTGCAACCCACAAGTTTTCCCACTTTTACCCATCCAAGTCTCTCCCCCATTCCACTGCAGGGAGTGTGCGAGCAGCTGCGCAGGGCTGAGCTGCCCACTGGGGTTAAACCAGGACACAGGGAAATGGCATTTACCCAGCAGCACTCCTGGCTCTCCACATCTCTGAAACAACTTGGTCATTACGGGACCACACAGTAATGATCTCAGGTTGCTGTAGTAACTTAATGAAGTTCAAAGTGAATTAAGCTGACAATGTCCCAGGATAGCAGATACCTGAGTTCGCATTCCCCTCTGCCTGGCAAGACATGACCTGCAAGCAAACTATTGCTCTTCTCAGTGGGAGCAGAAGCAACCACCCACAAGCCTCACAAGCTATGAATTTGCTATCTTGATCATATATATTATAGAAAATCTCAGACTTGACTCCTTCCTTGCACCATCTGAACTGTCATTTTAATCAGCTTTGCTGAGCTATCCAGGAGCATGAAATCCTCATGGACTCCAGTGGGTTTAGTCTTTCTGGACCATTTTCATACATTCCTGTCCCTCATTTCTACCTGTCAGATTCTGTCTATCGCAGGTAGGGCCCTACATATATCTCCTGTACAGAAACAATGTTATGTTTTCTCCACCCCACTCCCCTTTTTCTTTCCTGAAAGTAAATTTTTATTCTGTTTACAATGTAAACTTAACAATCTGAAATCAACCGTTTAACAAGTTGAAGCCAAATATTTTGCAGTAAGAATGCTGTTTTGGTAAGGATCAACCTCAGGGCGCCAAGCTCAAAAATGTGCAGATATTTAAGCAGATCATGAAGCCCTAGATGAGCACACCTGGAGTGTGTGCAGTGCTATGATCACTACTTTATTCATCCATATTTACCAAGGTAAAACTCAAAAAACAATTCACTCATGTTTGTAGATTCATGCTTTTAAGAAACCTCTCAAACTGCACTTTCAAAAATACCAAATATCAGTTTGTTCCATCATATTAGGACATCATCACCATTATGTCAGTGCTGTGGTTTGCTGCTGCTGTTTTTAAGCCCTCCAGTGTTTGCATAAGATACATTCACTGCACTTCAGATTATTTAACACCTAAATGAAACTGAGTTTGTCCGTACCACTGAGTTGCTAGGCAGCCATTACAGAGCATCATGCATTTCTGATGGATCTGCTAGCTGGTAATATGACTGAAGAAGTGTAAATAAAAAGAAAAAAACTAAGTAGATATATTCTTAAGTCAGGTACCAGCTCAGCATGCATGTTTTGTACCCATTTAAATAGGCAACTAACTCCATGTACTCAAACACATAATTTTTCACATGGAGTACCTAAGTGTCCACTGCATGGACAAGAGAGTGCTGTCTGTGTCTGTGATTTCCATGCATGTTTACTCAGCTGCAATCACATATAATCCTTCAGATTTTAAAAATCAATGCAGAATAGTGATTGGAGGAATGCAGTATCTTGTGGCACAGTGGGATTTCCACCCTGGCATGCAGGGCGCCTCTTCGGATATTACTTAGGACCAGTCCCAATAAAGGATTAAGCATCTAAATGTGATTTAAGCAAGTTAAGGCATTGAAACTGATAGAAGGGAGGAGTCTGGAGAACCATCCATCCCTTCTTTGCAAAATGGGTCACTGTGCTCCTCAGATTAATCCAGGTTTAGGCTACTAGCTGCTTAGTGCAATAACAAATAAACAGCTCAAGGAACGGGAGCTGCAACACAGTAGACCCTACCCCTACAACTCTTCAAACCACACAATTTCTGAGCAGTAAATCATGCAATTAGTGGCAGTTACCATTCTGTTCTGAAACTTTTCAGCATTTTTTCCCTTTCAGAAATCTCAGATGGAGACAAGTTGCTGCTCTGTCCTCTCCTACTCTTTCCTACAGAGCAGAGCTACAGGAGATCAGCTCCTTTTCTATTACATGACACTCTCCAGGAGAAAATCTTAAGTCTGGAAATTTTAGAGGCTTCAGAATGGGTCAGGCTTTTGATCTTACAAAGTGTTCAATGCTGGGAACTAGCAATTAAATAGAAAAAATTGTAAAATGCTTAGTACTGACGTAAGTTTTGCAAGGCTCAAGTAGAGACTCTCCACTGTCAGAAGAGACTTAACTTTAGCAATATGCCAGGCTGATATTATTTCTGACACCTTTTTTTTTTTGCAAAACATATGGCCAACCATACAAGTCATGATCTCACCCAAAAATTACCAGTTGTGAAGATATCTTTATCCAGAGTACTTTGACATACTTTATGTTGACATGTAAGAAACAAGGTAGAGGTTATACTGATGAAGGAATGGAGATCATGGAGAAATGTGCATTGCTTTCCTGGGAAGAGGAGAATTTCCCTGCTGGGAGGTGACCTGGCACTGGGCCCTCTGGGTCTGGCTTGTGAACAGCATTCTTTGCTGGAGTAACACGGGTTTTACAAAGTTGGATATATTCAGAGTTGTTCTTCAGCTGCACAGTGATGATAATGAAGTTCAAAAAGAGATGCATGTCAGAAAACATAGCAACCAGTCACTTCATATTTTTTTGCTTTGAAATGTAAAATATCTGTGTTGAGCTGAGCCTGACAGGACTGGAATTTTGTCATAAATTTACAATTTCTGGACTTGGAACGAATGCATCATATTTATAAAAAAAGCCTCCTTTGAGAAACAGAGTTCTGTAGATACAAACAACATTCTGGAAATGCCTTAACAGCGTGTCATTTTGTTCTGATGCTACATACACTAAATGTTTTTCATTTATCTGAAGACGAAAGAGCACATCTGAAAAAAAATACCCAAAAAATTCAGTTTTGGAAAAAGTACCTAAGATGTGTCAGGTTTCACATGCAAAGGATGGGTTTATTTGGCTAAGTGAAAATTTCTGTGCCTGGTTGTGACACCAACTGGCATAGTCAGCAAGAGTGAAGCACTTCATGATGTCCATAGTCTGGCTCCGCTCCAGTGCCTATACCAGCACAGAAAAATGGTGCTAGATATGCCTGTGTCTCTCCAGTGACTTCAGTGGGAGTCTACAGTGTGTGGCTCTTCTGCAGATACGGGCAAAGTAGGCACCTAACGTGATTGCATTTTGGAGGAGATTCATCTCATTTTGTTTTAGGTGCTGTCCCATGGCAAATGCATACAATGCACTTACCACTCTGCAGCACCACAGTGGTCACTCAACCACCCTTGTGAGGTGCAGGGGTAGCCACCTTTGGTACACAGAGAACAGCCAGAGCCTAGGGGCTGCACCGCTCTGGAGTCCGGCTTTAAAGAGGATGGTTGGAAGATGCAGTCTGTCACCACATTATGGCTCTCTGTCTGCTGTATGACCTTATGCCAAGTTGTCTTATGCATCAGATATATGGGAGATCTGAGCCTATTCAGCTATGCCATAAAAGGGGATTTCAGCAGAGCATGCCTCCATCATTACTGTTTGGTATTATCTGTATAACTCCTTTGGGCTGGATTATCTCCTTTCCTGAAATCTGTTCCATATGAGGGGATGGGAAAGGGCTGTGCTTCTCAGTCTGCTAGTGCCTTGGAGTGGCAAAAGGACTGTGTGCCTGCAAAGAGTTGGCTCCTGACCCAAAACATTCCCATACAGAGATGGCTGAAACATTGGCATGGAAGCTCATTCTATCTGTGATTGCCCATGAATGTTCTTCAGAAAATGGGTAGTGTGGTCAGACAATGGTCTTTAGGGACAGGTAGGTGGTGTGAAAAGTCTGGATGCAGGACATGAAATCAGCTCTGGAGTATGTTATAACTGGGAGAAGCCAACACTCAAATCGCACGTCAGAATCCAGAGAAGAATATAGTCAGTTTTGTTGTCATGGAAATGCTACAATTAAATTTTATATATGGTAAATGCATTGTCTAATCACCTTTATACATACTACAGTTCAGTACCTATAGGTAAGATTGCTGTATTGCAGCAGAGACTTTAAGAAGTTAAAGAGTTTTCCACTCATTTCTGGGCTGCATAATACTAAGTTAAAGGCACAAAACAACCCATGGTCAAAGGAACTTTCTCATCCTCCCCATTAGTACGTAGTCTGTTTTCTATATAAATGATTCATTATAGAATTTTACTCCCATAAAAGCTCTTCTATCCTCCTTTTGTACGTATGCCAAATGGCGAGAAAAGCCAGAGGCAATTAAAACAAATATGGCTTGAATTACAGGCCTGTTCCCACAAGACCATGCAATAAATAAATGGGTTAAGATGTGCAATACGGCAAAGTAGATGCTGTAGAAAGGCCACCTTCTCAAAACTGGCATTGCTCCTGGCATTCTTGTGCTGTGAGCCAGGGTCTCTCTAGCCTTGCTGCATCACTTCTGGCAAAGTGGATAGAAAGGACTACACCTACATTCAGCTCCTGGTCCACATCATCCTACAGTGTGAAGCATGTCTGCTTAAAGGCAAGGTTTGACCTCCCCATTCCTGAGTTACAAAGGGTTTTTTTCTGTGGTTACTGGTGGAACAAAGCAAGTAAATATCTTCATGCTTGCGAAGTGAAGAAGAGAGTAAGAACATCAAAATAACAAAGGATGAGGGGAAATGAAAAAGGTTTTCCATCTTAAAGCTCTGCTGTCACATCAGATCAGGGAAGACAGAAAAGGTCAGCATATTTATGGTTTCCAATAGTGCATTTCCTTTGGTGAACTTTCAGTAGTGTCATCTTCTTCAATGTGATTAGATAAATGGATCAGGATTTGGGGGAATGCTGCATCACACACTAGCATTGAGAAAGGAATGGTCCAAATGCAAGTTCAGTCCTGTTCAAAGCTTCAGGGTGTACCAAATCATCTTTTCAGCATAGAATTAAGAAGGAAATTTAAGAAATGCTGTATGAAGAATGATACCAACACATGTGTTGATCATAAAAGAATTAACATGTATGGTCTGATCTCTACAGTAGTGCATGAGGCTCTCTCAGGTGGTCAAGGAGAAATAAACTGAACATCACAGGTTGCACTTCGCTATCTTATGATAAATTTCTGTTCCACACAATCTCAGCTCTTTACGTCATAGCAACTAATACATTAAACCTTGTACTCAGACCTTTCCTATGAAATCCTGGGCTAAACTCTGCACTTGTATAACATTTATGATAACTGGGTAGAAAGAGTAGAGCTTGATATCACTGTGGGTCTGACTCTCCAAGAACACTGTTAATCACCAGCGGAACACAGCACAGCAGCCTGCTTTAAACAGTCACACTTTTGCATCGTCAGCACTTGGTCCACATCCCCTTGCTGGTTGCTCTGTCACAGAACAATTTGAATGGATAAACTGGCAATTCCCCTCTGTCTTTTGACCACAACTCTCCATGTGAAATCTTCGTTTAGCTGACTTTTATTTATTTACAAAATGCTGGAAACATGGTTTTTGAAAACTAAAAAATTGTGTCTTTGGAATGGTGTCTGTGCTTCTCTGGGCTGAGGCAGACTGGCAGAAGGAGAAATCTACTTTTTTGCTTAGCTGTCAAAAGTTAACCAGGCAGCTGAATTTGCAAATCCCATGTAAAGCAATGATATTTTAAGATATTTTGACATTATTTTCCCTAAAAATGCTTACCAGAATTTTTTCCTTCCCTGTCCTCTTCCTTACAGCCCTGCACTCCATAGAGGAATTAGTCTTTTGGTAGGACGTGTTGACAAGCAGCAGAAGAAACAAGCTTACTATTTTTGCCCTATATTTTAACACTGCAGCAAAGAACATCCCAGACTTTGATTGCTACCTCCACCTTGGGTCTAAGTAAAAAAGTGACCTTATAAATAGTGCACTTCAAGATTGTATAGCTTTGGTCCAAGACTTTTTACCTTTTATGTTTCCATCGCACTCCTATTTAACACTCTTCCTTCTGCAGGTGAACTTTTTATGAGTGCTTTCAGACCAGTGTTTGTTGGTGTTAAACACTTCCTGATGCTGATCTAGATGACAGATTACAAGGATCCAGCTGAAAGGAGAAAGAGGGAGTGAGCATATGAGTATCTGAGTTGGAGCTGTCTCAAGTCTCACCACGGGCCATGAGTTTGGACAGCTAGGAGGGAGTGAGTGGAGCCAAAAACCAGTGAGAGTTATAGCTTAAATAGACAAATAAATAAAACAACATTGCTGACCTATTTTCCCTTGACAGATCTCATTGCTCATTGAAACAGTCAGTAATTTGCTCTATTTACTTATAAAGTATTTACTATATGTACTTTAATTTATGAGCCTTCCTCCACCCAGGCCATTGCACCAGAGACGTTTTTAAAACTTGCTTGCAGAAGAAATTTGTCCTGCAAGGAAATTAGTGTGCTGGTCAACAGATACTTTATGTCTGACCTCCAACAACTTGATTGCAGCATTATTGCAGGGATATACTGCAATAATTCAACTCCTCTTCTTCCAGTGCAAAAAAAAGTGCAATATTGTGCTGGCACAAGAGGAGGTCAGACTGTCCTCATCTGGCTCCTTGCTTTGGCAAAAAGGTCTAGCTCGGCCCTGTACCAAACATGGGTGGTGGCTCAAGTTATTCCAGTGTGTTCACTCTTCTTCTAATTCAGCAGGAAGAAAGAAATAATCCCCCAGGAGCAGAGGTTTGTTTAGTGTGATCTTGTTGTCAATACAGACTTGCATAACCTAGGGCAAAAAAATATTATTGCATCTGGCAAACCAAGGGATGTACACTACCCCTCTTTCTGCCATTAGTACTCTTATTTTACTACAGTTACCCTTTTCAATTATTATGTTATGCGGAGCCTCACAGTGCTGCTTTAATCGGTTTTTAGTTCAGCTGTGGGTCATGTGTGGGTCAATAGAGATTGACCTATGCCACAGCCATGCATCCTCCATCAGAAGTGAAATTGGGGGAGGATGGGTACCAACTGGAATTGTCATTATTGTTAATGAATGAGCAGGCACAGCCTTCTGAAGAGGTTGGAAAACATTGATTTTTACATGATTTTTTGTTATTTATGCACACGCTTAGCCTGTATCCTGGAGATGGATGCACAGGCTTCAGATGGTCTACTCATGTGAGTAAAGTTAGGTGTTTCAGAGCTTGCAGGCTTTGGCCCTAAATCCATAAGAGCAAAGCATCTTTCTGTATGTCCTGAATTTATCTAGACCAGAAATGTCTATTTCAGCTTGATGCTTCCCAAACCCTCTGCCTGTGCTTTCATAAGAGGATGACCTTAAGCTCTCAACATATTCAGTAGAAATGTGATTTAAAGTTCTGGCATAAAGGCAAAACTATTTTGGTTGTTTTTCCCCCCAAAGAAAAACACAATAAACAAGCATTAGCTGCTGCCTTTCTCTCACTCTTCACTTCTTCTAGTAGACAGATTCCTCAGGCAGACAGGTAAGACACAATTGAATTTGTGAGCCTAATGCATATCAGTTCATGCACCCTAGACTAGCTCCCAAAACTGCACATCCCACCATCTGTCACACATAGGTGGAGGGTAAATGGTAAAAAAAAAGTCTGCCTTGCTACACAGAATAAAATCATTAACACTGGGAAGGGTGCTGTCACCTGAAGAGAGGCGAGATGTGCCTCAGGGAACGGAAGCTCGTTAGAGTGCTAGTCTCTATTTCTTTATTGCTAAGTATCTTGGGTAAACATAAGCCAAATGTCTATTTAAAGGATTGCAATGCTCAGTCACACATATTTTTCAAGCACTTTCTGGATATCTGCTCTTGCCAAGGGCTGTTCTTTCTTCCACAGCATTTGGGCTTTCCCTCTATATTTCTCCATGTCTCAGCTTGTGGAACTCTTTGACAACGTCTCTGCTTTTCATACTTCAGTTTCTCCATCCACCTTCTCAGAAATCATTAGCAAAAGCCACCAGCTTCTTCCCAGAGCTGGTCTTCACCACGGTGAGCCAGACACTGCGCTTCCAACACAGTGCAAGGAACGGCCCAGGCTTTATTAAGCAGGATTCAGGGCAGTCGATATTACTGAAAGTCCAAATATTATCAGTCATGCACTTGTGATGATGAAATATTCCACAATATTTCCACTAATTCCAGGTTGACTTAAACAGCTGTGTGATGGATTGTGTATCCAGATATTCAGTGAGATTTGGAATATGCTCCTTCCACATGGGAGAAGGGTGCTGATGTACCAAAATCTCCAGTTACTTTTCAAATGAGACATCTCCAGCGGGGATTATGGTTTTTTGCATTTTATTCTCACTCATCAGACTAAAGGATGACAGCACTTGCTTTTCATTTAGGTGATTTATTTACGAATTTCCCTAGCATTCGCTCTGTAATAAATGCACTGATCAGAAATACTTGAGACATTGCTAGTCCTAGACATAATTGAATCTTTGTTCTATGATTTGAAACTGCTATCAATACTTATTGAAGCACAGAACGTACACTTGTCTGGTGAGTGCTTAGAAGTGACTTAGGTTATTATGTTGCGGTTGATTTACAACAAAACCATCTGAGTTATGAATTGTGTGAAGAAGAGGTAATTAAATCTGAGACATTAAGGCTGCGGGTGCTTTGGATTGTGATAAATACAAAGTCAAAAAAGTCTTCCCCATGGCCACTGGC
This sequence comes from Psittacus erithacus, assembly GCA_009867235.2. Lineage (NCBI taxonomy): Eukaryota > Metazoa > Chordata > Aves > Psittaciformes > Psittacidae > Psittacus > Psittacus erithacus. Next base: position 139,900 of record WYDI02030926.1, read on the forward strand.
ATCAAGAGATGTTCAATTGCTCCACAGGCTTATGTTTTATAGTGAGACAAGTCTTTTATTGACAAAATGGGATTTATCTTTTTAGGTATGGTTATTCCACAAGTTAAACCAGTATCAGCCACTTCATGATATAATGGGAAAATTGCTGAATAGTTAGAAAACTAAAAAAAAACAAAGCAAAACAAACCCAAACAATAAAATCCTGCATCAGATTTATTTTCTTTCCTTACATTTTAGCTCTTAGAATTATGAAGGCAGTTTTAACAAAATGCCTACCAGAAACTTATCTCAAAGCCTTAGATGCCAGCTGTTCTTTGCTGCCATTGTTACTGCTCAGCAAAAGCTACATTTCAAACCACCTTACGAATTTAACCTAATAAATAGTTGGTGAAAAGTGATAAATTCCTCTAGAGTTTGATTCATCCCTCTTTTCTATCTAATTCAAGAGGGGATGAATTGTCCTTTGTGAGCCATCTATCTCTCATCAGAGACTGCAAATGGACCCTTTAGCACCTAACTTTAAGAGAAATAATATTATAAGAAACACCACCTGGAAAGACTAACTGAGACAAGATAACCTCTTGTTCAGTTTGTCTGACTGGTCATTTCTCCTGTCTTCCATGATGCAAACATGCGTGTATCTTTCTCTTAGTGATAACACCTGGCTGTATATTGTCTGGTCCATCAATACAGATGGCAGAAAAAATACAGAGGCATATGATGTGCAAGATTAATATCCTTCCAGCTTCAGACATTTGCCATGCAGGCTCTGCATCTCAGCTGGCATAGCTCTCATTGTAGTCAGCACACAGAAATATGTACTTTGAGGGGGCATGATTCTCCTGACCGTCTTCAGAGAACAAGGTGAATTGTGCCTCCAAAACCATGGATTCTTCGAGCTCCCAAACTCCATGGTCTATAAAAAAAAGCAGATAAATAGTTAATAAATAGATGTTTTCAGTGGTGCAATATTTAATCAGGTGTAACCCACTTTTATGGTCATTTGCAACTGGTGACTAAGACAGATCCAAATCACAAACCACAGCAGGACAACTTTGGGCTGTTGCTACCAAAGCGAGAGATCTATTGAAATATCCAGAATAATGAAACATAACTGTTTGCATTAGGTTAATGCACTTGATGTCACATATATATTTTAAAGGTCCACATCATTGTTCATACCTTCTGCATGTACATCCTCATGCCTCAGAGTCAGTACACTTTAGTCCCTTCTCAAACATGTAATGGATGAGATCAAAGAATCACAGAATCATTAGGGCAGGAAGGGACCTCTGGAGATATCTGGTCCAATCTCCTTGCCAAGGCAGGGCCACCTAGAGCGGGTTACATAGGAACGGATACCTTCTTTCACTAATTTATTCTGTGTCTCTTACTATAAAAACAAGACAGCTTTTAGGGAAAGGGAACCTTTTCTTCTGCTTCTTCCTCCCAGAAGCCCTGCACTTGGAAAAGGTTAATTTTCAAGTTTTCTTTCAGCTACTTTTTTTTTTTTTTTTTGTGAACAGATGATTTCTAATTTCTATGAAAAGACACATTTGTCACACCCTTATTGTGCGCAGTTGTCAAAATTACAAGATCTGTTCCTACTGCTTTTGGTGTTCGCAAAAGTAATTTGTAACTTCAAGAAGAGTCATTGTTATTTGTGGACAGCTTTAAAGGATGCTTTTGTATTTCTTTCTGAATTAAAAGCTGCAGACATGGAAGCACAGCAAAATTTGAGTCCTTAAAAAAAACAACTTGCTTCTGCAAATATATAAACCAGATGTTCTTGTGATTTCTAAGCTCACATATATTCACTTCAGAGGAGTTAAAGGGATTTCCTGGATGGATAAAGATTTAAGCCATTAACCCTGGTCATTCTCTCCTCTCAGCTTCCCAAAGTACAAATTGTTCTCAGTGCCTGTCTCCTTGAACCCCTCTGTGTTACATCCTCTTCACGTTTGATCTGGTGATCAGTTTTTCCAGCTAGATGTTTTTAGGACTCTTACTGTAATACTTATGCAGATGACAAAATATATTGTAAATAATGATCATAAATAATTTATTCTCCAAGAACGCTATCATAAGAGTATTGCCGTGTGTCTGGGAATGGGTTTGTCATGCAGTGTTTCTGCCTTGCCTGGCAATAAAAAACCCCAACCTGCTGAGCTTGCTGCACATGGATGACAGATGTCTTTTTCTTTTGAAACACCAATATTACACTTGTGACTCAGGGTCCTCTTTGACTGTAAACCAGAGCAGGAGCATGTTCCCACAGCTGCAGCCTGCACCAGCAGCCAAAGTAGGATTTCTTTCACTCTTATTAACCAGACTGGGATACTGGCATTAAAATCTGGTGATGGGACAACATTAACTATTTCGTGTGTGATCCCACCAGTGAACAGAAAAAGATTCAGACTGAAAAAAAGGTTCAGGACATAAAAATTCTGGATGCACTACAAAAAGAGCAAATACAGAAGAAAGAACAGAGTCAGATAAGGGAAAAAAGTGAGAAGAAATAGAACGGCAAATGAAAAAGGGAAGAAAATGCAGTATCCCAGAATGAAGCAGCAGTAAAGCATTGAACACATGCCTCATCACACAGCTTCTGCTGAAGGACATGTTCCCCCACTGCTACAAAATGCCTGGAGGCACTGGTGATCATTTTGTTTGCACTGTGGGATCAAAAGACCTGTTTTTATACTTGACTTGCAGGCTGTTAAGTATAAAATCTGATCTTCCTCCATAGGCAAATGTGATGTTCCTTGATCAGACAATGTTAGAAATAATTTACCTTAATTTTCTAGCCTAAAATGCATCTGTAGTCTTTTGATATTCCCGCAAATTCAACCTCTGCTTTTCTCCCTCACACACCAAATTTCTAGTTCCCATCAAAATTAAATGCAGTAATAGAAGTTTCTCTTTACTGTGTGCCCATTTGCAGCACAGAGCCAAGTTTTGCAATAAGGCTGACAGGAGAGTAGACCTCTATTAAGAGAGGTGGCAGCAAAGAACAACACAGTGATTAAATGCAAAATTGAAATCATAATGAAAATTGGGGCACTGAAAAGAAATTTTAATTAAGCAACTGCAAATCAAAAAAATGTATTCATTATTTAATCAAATAGTGAGTGCAACAATCTCAAATAATCAGAAAAGTCTCAGAGAGCAGATAAAGAAACAAATCAAGGAACCGATTTAAAAGCCATGAATAAATAGCACACATCCTCACTATAAAAGAGAATTTGTCTAAGAAGCAGAAGGTGAGCTTCTTTTTTCCCACAAATACAATCTTCCTTATCTTAGTAAGGCTGTTTTATTTTGCTTTGGTTTGTTTGTGGGTTGTTCTTTTTTTTAAATCTTATGCTGGGATTTGGGATGCTATTTCTTCTGCATATTTGCTTTTAATCTGTTCAGTCATAGAAAGCGTGACTGCAAAGTGATGTTTTTCTTCGCTTACTTCCACTCATTTTTCAACTGCTACGCAAATCCCCTTGAGGCATCACAATAACTAAGGGTTGTTTTTTTTATAAGGAGATAAAACTTTTGATGTCCCCAGCTACTGCACAGCTCCATGTACAGCATGACCCATCAGCAGTTCAGAGCATTTGGGAGAGGTGGCCTAATCTACCTGCACTGTTTCATACACATGAGTAGGGCCAGCAGAGGAGTATGATTTATTATTAACTGCAGCTTTGCCATGAATCTGCTAACTTCCCTGACTTAAGGGAAAGAAGGGATACTGAGTACCTTACCTGTATGATGACCTGTGTAGGACTGTGCTCTTCGGCATGCTTTCACCTCAAATTTTTTTGCCTGACACATGTGAGTGCAGGAGCGGGTATGCACCATTCACTTCAATGAACACCTTGAAAAGTCAGCAAACACCTCAGCATGAGCACAGGGAGCCCTTTCAAGTCTCAGAGCTACTTCAGGGTAACCAAATGAGTAACAAGCAGCCAAGTAATTGCTTTTCCAGGCTTCCTTACTTGTGAATTTGGATCTGTGTACGAAAGAATGAATCCAGAGAGAATTTGCCATCGTACCTTGTGAGCGTAGATTTGTTTGCACTCAAAGCAGTTGGATAGGGGCAGGAGATAAGTTAAGGAATAGTACAAACAAGTCAATTACTGCACAGTCTTGTAAGTATAGCCTGTCTAGAGCCTAATAAAAATCACATACTTAATTAGTGGCTTCATTCAGCATTGTGTGAGCAGTGATTCACTGTGCAACAGGAGACAGGTTGCAAATAGACCTTGTATGAGGTATCTGAGAAAAAAAGGTATTTTATGCAAACAGCAAAGATCAGCTGCATAACAAAGACATGAGAAAATATTGTGAGGCTTTTAAAACACAAGTGTAGAAAACTCTTCTGTACAGTAAGTTGAAATTGAGTACATCTTTGCACCAAAGAGAAAGGAGTCTGATTTTATATCCACAGTACAAAACTGATACCTTTTTTCTCATTCTTTCTCTGTCCCTGGAACAGAATACAAACTCTTTTCTGTTCCTGCTTGTCTACATTATTTGGTCTCTCCTACTGCCGCAATGGCCAAGCACTTCATGCTCATAGCATTTTTCACCCCATTACATATATTTTGCAGATGAAAGTACACAACCCTACCTCTACACAGGAGTCCTAAACATTGCTTGGGACTCCAAGGTGAAAAACTCTTGTTCTGCAGAGGCAGGGGTCAGAAGGCCCTTGAAGTTCAGAGCTGCTAATATCTTTTTACATTAATATTTCCAGGTAGGTCTGCCTATAGCACTCCCTCAGTGTGTCCCAATCTTCAGAGAACCAAGCATGCCAGCATCTAGCTCATTCCTCAGGCTTATCACACTGCACTGGAGTTTGGGCTGCAGACATGCTCAGAGCACATCTACAAGACCAGGTTTTCCTCCTTCAAAATTAAATGGTTGCCTGCTCTACTCCTGAAGGTCCACTGCTGAGGAAGCTGGTTCATTTATGAAAGATTAAAATATAGTTCTGTCTCAAGCAATGCGAGTTGAACCCATTTTCTGGGCACTGTGGCCACAGAATCACAGGCGATGCTGAAGTGGTGATGTGTGCTTCATTCCCTGATGTTGATGCTATGGGGGTTTCTTGAAATGATTAAATTATAATTGGGCTTGGTTGGGAAGAAGGGAGAAATGTGATTCTATATCTTTATGACTGGGGTGTTCCCCTAGGAGGAAGGGCAGCTGGCTTCCAGTCCACTTAATATTTTATTGCTTAATGTTAAAGGAAAAGCTTTGCTCTATGCTATTCCCTGCGTGCATCCAGAGATATACAGGTCTGCCGCCTCAACCCTTTTATTCAGCTTTCCTTCCAGCATGGAAGAGCAGAAGCATTGCAAGCCTGGCTGGATACTGATTTGCACAGTGCTGACCATTCCTGTCTCTGAGAGGGTGAAGGGAAGCATCTGCCCATCACGAGCCTTTGCACAGCCCCAGGGAAGTACAGTTCAAGTTTTGCATTATTTTGCTGAATCAGGGTTGACTTGTCTCAAACTGTGGAAACCTCAGCACAAGGTAAGGCTAGATGGATGTCCTGCTTCTGACTACCGCCACTCAAAGCAGTCCCAACACGGGACATTTTATGCTTCAGTGATCCAATTTGAGCCTTGCAAGTTGCAATTGCCTCCAAAGCCCATGGTTTGCACACGTGCTCTGGTGCTGGCTTCACTACCACCAGCCGACATCCCAGAGCATCTTCTGCTCCTTCCTAACCATATTACAGGGAGGTAATGACGTTGTTCAGATCAAAAGGAAACAGTAAATTCGATTGTGACTTACCAGCAGAATTGGTGTGCTGTCAGCAAGCACACGCACACGTATACATGCCCACAGAGTGCCCTATCCTTACATGCACACCAGAGTTTGTCTCTGGAAACACACTTTCTATTAATTAGCAGAGATCAGAAACAAGCCTCATAATCTACTATGGGAGCTAATGTCATTCTGGGCTAAAAATATATCTATCAGCTGGAAACTGGATAAATAAGAGTGATTTTAAGAAGGATAAGGCAATTTTTAGATTACATGATGCAGCCATGTTACATCTCAATATATACACTACATGAGTGTATAACAATTTCAGCTTTTGCTACAAAAGCATATTTGAGTAAGCAGTCTCAGGAAAGAGGCTGGAAATCTTTCTATGCACAGAAAGATGCTTTATGAACTTCTCCATCTGACAGCAAAAGAAGCATTATTATCTCCAGGAAATCCATCTCTTCAAAATCCCCAGTTATATCTGGAGCTGGAGATCAGAACTGTGCTTACTAAAGGGAAATCCCACTCAGCACACATCTAATTAAGTTTCTGCCTTCCAGATCCCACATAGCAGTCTCTGATCAAAGAATAGACAGGAAAGAGGAATCAGTTTCAGTCTGGTTTATGATTTTACATTATTAAGCCATTTGGGAGTGCCAGACAATCTGAGAGCTTAGAAAACTGAACTCTCTAAGACCTGTTAAGTACTCATGAGGCCCTGTGCAAACCCACAAAACAGGAGCATTAATTGTCAGGCAGACTTGTCAAGGTTACTCAATACATGAGTGACAGATGAGAACAGAGTGAAAAAGAGAAGGGCAGAAAATAAGAATTAGGAGGTTTCCAGAAACCTCTCCTCAAAGTCTCGTTGTTATTCTTCAAAAGTTGTTTGGTTTCGGTTTTTCTTTTTTTTTGAGTGAGAGTTTGCTTTCCATTTCATAGGGGCAAATCCATGTTTTCGCACTGATTTCACTGGAATTACTCCAGATTTACTGCAGTGTAGCTGTACAGCATTGGCTCTTTATAATAATACACCTCATTAGTGGCTACTTACTGTGCAATTGAATTATAGGACATCTAGTTCTGGGCAGTTGCTGCAAAATGGGGCACTAACGTGACACCTAATAAAGTACTTGTAAATGCCTTCTGGGAGCTATAATGCTATATTATTTAGGAGATGCCATTGTGTTTTAAGAGGCAGAAGACCAGATGTTAAAATCTGTTTTATTTACACAGTGTCACTGAGGATTAAATCTATTGTCTTTACTGAGAATATCCCAGTATATACGATGCACATGGAGCATCCCTGAAGACAGAGGTCAGACATACCAGGGCACACCAACACCATCTATGGAGGCAAAATGATTCTAAGTGTATATGTCCTGATTTGAGCACTGAGCCAGATGTTAAAAGATTGTGCCAAAATGAGTAGGGAATGGTATGCTTCCCAGACACTATTTCACAGGAAGCTAGAAGTGGTAGGCATTTTTTTTTGTGATAGCTTATGCAGTACTTCTGCTAGATGAGAGTGCTTAGAGAGAGCGGGACATCTAAACAAATAACAGTTCCCGATCATGACTTTTGGGAACAAGTGGATTTGTACCAGGAGGTTTTTTTCCAAAAAGTTTATTTTCTTTGTATAGAAGCTCTGAATGTGTATTAAAGAGAATTCTGGTGTGAGAAAAGGAATGCAGAATGAACTTGAACCCCTACAGCAGTAACATGCCATAACCCCACTTACTGCTGGTGCCTGAGGGCAGCACGTTGCCCGAGTCCTGGAGCACGTAGGCAAAGACGTCTCCTACTGTGTAGGAAGTTTGGTCCGGCTCTACCCTGAGGTGCTGCCACCAGGCGACTGCAGCTCTAAGCCAGCTGTCACATCGGCAGTGCTCACCAGGGGCTCTGTGGGGCTTTGCAGTGCTGCGACGACCTCTCTCTGTTCAGCGTCCCATGAAGGAGAGCCATGCAGAGCTTACATTGGAGCCCTGAGTGGAGCAGAAACCTTTCTAGGGGAAAAATAAAAAAGCAACCAAATTATTAAAAGTAGCTTTGACAACATTATCCTCCTTGAACTAAGGTGGAACCAGATCTTCTCTGAAACCCACTCATTGCCTAACCAACTCTTACCTGGCTGATAAGCGCCAAAGTGGTGCTGAAGCATTGCTGGGCCAGCAGCTCTTGCAAGCTCCCACACACTCCTCAGCAAAGGGGTTCGTTACTCCCTTCAACTTCTCTCCATCCCTGAATATCAAATTGGGTGAAGTCATTCTAGCGAAGATCTTTTGCCTTTTTTTTTCACGAACACATAGAAACAAGAAACATTTTGCCCCCTAAAAAAGGTGTCAGTGTGTTTCTCTAAGGTGGTTTGAGCATTCACGGTACCCTCCCAACAGGTATGTCCAGTTGCTGCAAACATGGTGAACTGCTGTAAGCAGCCATGGCAGATCCAGCACCACTGACACTATGTGAGGATGCTGCTCTACAAATCTTAGGGCTTCAGCCACCCAGAATTATCCTGTTTGAAGCTTTGCTGAAGTTTTAAAGAACACCTAAAATAGCATGACTGACCACAAATGTTCACCTGAGTAAGCACTTCCCTAGGAAGGCAAATTGTTTGTTTTGGGCATATGAGGAGCCTGGGATGGGTGGTCTTATTCTTTGCTTGCCTCCTGCCTGGACAGTCCTCTACTGGTGTCAAGGGACAGGAAAGGGGTGTAAGGCAGTAGAGGCAGTATGCTCACCACCATCAGCTTCCATCCTCTTCTCTCCTACTTCTCTTCAGGGAGGACATCAAAGAAATATCTAATTCTAGTCAGTTCCCATCCCTACTGGAAACAGCCTGGGGATCCCTCAGCATTCAATAGCTGCTTGGCTAGAAAGGGAGCAATAATTCCCACACTTCAGTGACAGCAGTGTCATATCTTTGATTGGTATGAAATGCTGTTTCAGAGTTAACTTTACATTCCTCAGGCATACAGTTTGACAAGTAGTTAGACACGGTTATGTTATACATCTCTTCAAATGCCATCTGCTACAGCAGTTTCCTTCTAAAGCCCACTCAGCTCAGAGCTGGGACTTTCAAATGGCTGTTTGAATATACCAGCGGCTTGTAGTGTACTTCTCTTCTGACATACGCTCACGAGGACCTTGTAAACTATGTTTACAAGGGGATAAACTAAACCTTGACTCAGCTCCAGCAGCATAATGAAGCCAAAGTAAGGATGAATTTAACCATGGGACAGTTAGTATCAAGTAGCAGAAGGATATCCCTTTGCCATCTTTACCATGACATGAAATGAAGCTGCTGCTGGAGAGGGAAAGCTGCCTCTTGTAACGCAGCTTGCAGGTGACGTCAAAGAGATGCTAAGGAAAATGTTATGTACTCCCTGTTTGAATGAATACAAACTATAATGGTCTCTATAAGTAAACACCAAGTGTTTCTGCAGGAGCAAGGCATCAGAGCTGTGATATTTTCCACCTGAAGGTACCAGCAGGAAAGTGTGAAATTTATTAGTTTTCTACAGCAGCCACATTTGTAAACACAAGAGGATTTTAGCTTGGAAAAAGTTTTCATTCCATTTTTCAGCATGTTCACTTTTAAAGACCGTTTTGCCATGGGGGGCATCCAGCTGAGGCAGATCTTCTCAGAGCTGGGCTGTGACCCTGGGAAAGCTCATCCCTTGAGGGGACAAGCAGGAGCAGGGGGGCACAGGAAACAGAGGGGGTATTGATTTCAGACCTACAGACTCCTGCCAAAAGGCTGGCTCCAGGGCTGTGAGCACCCTGTGTCATGCTATTAGCCAGTGTCATTTCCCAGAAGCGAGACTCTCTTGTAGTCTCCGCTTGCTAATCCGTGAGGCACATTGCCATGCTGTAGGTTTGTTTTGAGGTGTCACGGAGGGTGGGGGAAGGCAGAGAGGAGATCAAATTAGCCTCCTAGGCATGTACACATGGAGAAGGTGCACACAGGGACATTGCCCCTCTCCTATCTATCATGGAGGGGTACATAATCAGCTGCCTGCATACAGAGAATATTAACAGAACTATACTAAATGCATCAACAAAGATAACAGAGTGGACACTTTTTCACTCTCTCCTGACCCATGAATGCCCCAGGGATAGGACCAAAGAGGTGAACCTGTGAGCACCTGACTCCTGTGGAGCCTGTAACTTTTGTGGGTTGGTTTCTAACTTTGCTTGGTGCAGGGGAATTCTCCAGCTGGGGAAAAAACCCCCATGGGGGGGTCCCTAATGCAGGTCTTCCCACATGGAAGATCAGTGCTTCCCTGTTCTAAGGGACTCACATGGGGACTTGTGGCAGTCTTTCAGAAGAGGTGAGCACTACAACCACCCACAAGAGATTCTCCAAACACATCCAAGCTGGGCATAAATCCGTCTCTCATCTCACTGAAACTCAGTGGGCCATCTGCCCCAAGGAGGACAGCAGGATGAACTTTAGGGATTAACTTGACCTGCTTGCTCTCCTAATTGCTATGCGCGTGCAAACACTGCCCTCTGCCTCCTGCAGAAGGGCTTTGTTTGTAGGGTTGGGATTCTGTTGGGGGTTTTATTTTCCTCTCCTATGAAGCAGGATGATAAAACAGCATTCTCCAGCCTGGCCACATGCTGACATACAAGGTCCTGAGAGTGAAGGGCTGGCATGTCTGGCTTGGCACTGCTAGAGCCGGCCCAAATATTCAGAGCTATGAGGCGAATGGACACTAAAAGTCTTCAGCCCTACAAAAGATAAAACTTCAGGATTTTCTTAAATGTCTTATGAAAAGGAGGAGTTTGGGCTTGTCTTTCCCTTTAGGCTCAGATTGTCAGGCATTTTTCTCCCAGCTTAAGTGTTAGGAACATTTTTGTTGGTTTTAATGTTGAATATCTCAAGAGAAGGGGAAGATCTAATGGCGTTGGACTTTTTACCCAGTCTGAGGCACCTGGCCAGGTTTCTTCTGCAGGGCTGATTCCCAGCACATCCCCAGAGGACTGACAGTTCAGATAAGTGAAGTAAAGCCAAAGATGAGTGAGGAGACGTAGGAGCAGAGCAATGAAATTACTTTCCCAAAAGTGTCAGCCAGCCAGGGGCATGCCCAGGACAGCAGGATGCAGTCCCAAAGCCTGCTTGCCTTGCAGGTGGGGTCTGCTCAGTTCAGTCTGGGCTCAGTACCCTTGAGCTGTGCCCAGTTGCCAATGCCTTTGAACAACTCCATTACCCAAACACCAGCATTTCCTTTTGCCCCATGAGTCCCAAAAGGCAGCATGGATGCTGGCTCCCAGGGCCATTTCAACATTAGGGAGGCACCTAGTTCCTGTTCACACCTTGGAAAATCCCCTTTTATCTACACTGGGCCATATACAGTACCCAACTGCTGTAGTGTCAGGCTCAAATTGGCACAGAGAGCAGGGAGGCAGCAAGCCAAAATCATAGGAAGAGAAGAAAAGGTGTTAAGGTTGCACACAAGCTGCAAATGACCTGTAGGAGCAAGCTGTGTCTCCTAGGCATAGCCTATACCAGACTTTGGTTTCTCCATTGAGGTGTCAGCTCTGCTACTGTTTCATGATGTTTTAGCACCAAGGATATCACAGGAAACACTATTCTGAAGAAATGCATCCTTTTTTTTTCCTTTCTGGTCAATAAAGCTGCAGTTTGACATTAGGGTGAAGATTTGGATCAATTCTCATTTTCTACAAAATGATTCTCTCTTATACACCAAGGAACAGAACTGAAAATGTAATCTGTCTTGTTAAGAGGCAGAGTCAAGATCATGAAAATTAACCCCTAAGTGCCATTTAGTGTGTATTTTCACATGCCAACAAATAGCAGAGAGTACCTCTGGATTTCTAAAGAGTAATTTGGAAAAAATACAATCAGTTTTGTCCAGGCATCTGAAGGAATCCTGCCATCAAGTCATTTTTCCCCACAATGTAAAATAACTGAGAACAACCATTTTCAGCAATCACTTGACAGCAAATACTATTGCCAGATGAAAATTGGGATCCAGGCAGCATTATATTTTAATATTTGGCTACCTAAATTGAAGAAGAACCAGGCTACTTTATATTAAACAATTTCACTTCTGAATCTACAGGATAAAAAGAAAAAAAAAGAAAAAGGAAAAGGAATAAAATATAACAAATGCTCTCATGTAAGGTCAGGAGAATGTGACACTTGAAAATTACATGAACTGATAAAAAGGACAATCAAGTGTAGCTGGCCCAATGCAGAAAGAGTTGTGGAGGCACTACCCAGCTACTGCCTTTAGACTTTAGACTTTATACCACAAGCAGGGGTACTGGGTCCAGACCTTTAATGCAGCATGCCATCTGTACAATTGTTACTGTGATCACCAGAGATGATGCTTGTAAACATGGCCCAGGCTGGATAAATGTGCATGGTGGTCCACCAAGGTCTGTGGGAGCCATCGAGGCTTGTGGGTCTTTCTTCTAAAACTCATGGGAGCCAAAGGAGGTGCTGGGAGGAAAGCACAGTGGGTGGCATGAAAGGAGAACCAGAAAACCCAGTGTGAAGAAAGAAGATGTTAAAATGGGTCAGAGACTTGGGAAGAGCTCCTTGTAGTGCAAAGAGTTTGTGTCAGTACCAGGACTCACTGCTGGATCAGTTTTGCAAATGGAATATTGCCTGCGAGTCAAGCTGAACAGGTACCTTCTGTGAAATCCATTCAGCATGTGACTGCTGGGATTTTAATCAAATGCTTCTTTATTTAAAAAACAAAAAGTATCTGTTTTCCACTGTTGTGTCTTTTCCATTTGGACTGATTACTTAAAGCAAGGAAAAAATGACATTCAGAAGGTTCCTGGTAGTGGAGAGCAGGAGTTGCTACCTTGTGAATCAGGCTTGGTACCATCTTGACATATTGGTTCCAGGATCTGCTTTTATTCTACATGATAACATGGGAAGAAGAAAAACTGTGATGCCCCACAGCAGTGTTTTGGGGTGTGGGCAGAGAAATGCTTTTGCTTGGAAATTCAAGGCTTCGATTCTTTGCCAAAAGAAAAGAAAGAAAATAAAGAAATAATAATTAAAAGGAAATGTAAAATAAATATTTCATTTATGGAGGGAAATCTCACAGTGGTACTGCAAATAAACAGAGCTAAGCAGACAAAGAACAGAGCCTTTGGATTTCATTCAACTGGTGCAACTCAGATGATTTTTATCCTCAGCACTGAACTACATAGAAGTGGTCAGCTCTAAATTGCTACTTTTTATTCGTCACCTGAGTTTCTGTAACACACAAGAGAGGCCAGGATATCTTTGTTCTGAGGACTCTAGAAATGCCAAAGAAAAAGCCCTCCTAAGAGTTTCTAACCCAAAGAAAAGATAACATTTAATAGCAGGTGCAATAGATTACTGGGAAATGATGAAGTGGTATCTGTCAGGATGATGGCTGTGCTACTCGTCCATCGGCAACTGAATTACTACCGAGGGTCCTCTTGCAGCAAAGGCAAGTTCAAAGGAGGTCAGTGAGGGCACTCTGCAGATAGTTCCAAGGTGTCTACAGGAAAACAGAAAGGCGTTTGTTTGAAAAATGTATTAGCGGGAAGTAGAGGGTAGTGCAGGGCAGGTTACAGTTGGGAATTAGAGGCAGCAAGAAACAGGCAACAGAGGTCTTGATAATACAGTCAGGTTGCTGTGTGTGATGCAAAAAGCAAGGCAATCCAGTGGAAAAATAAAAGCAGAGAGGTGTGCTACCAAAAGCAAGGAATGGGGAAATGCTGTGAATAGGTATGTGCCCAGTAGGACTGTGCTTGCAAAGGCTAGGGAAAAACGCGCTACAAATTTGGGTAATCTGAACTTGGAGCAGACATTTGTCTTTTAGCTCTGTGGGAGCATAGGAAAGATTGTATCTCCTGGATGGAAGGAAGAATAAATCAGAAAGAACAAGAAATAACCTGTGTGTGGGGAGGCTGGAGGGGTAGAAGGTGTCTTTCATTATGGGCATCGACCAAACCCAGTTCATGTTGTCTATAGAGACTTGCCAGGAATGGAGTCAGCAGCTCAGTTTGGATACCCAAAATGCCAGCGTGCTATCTAAGCCCCAGGAAGTAGATGATCATGTTTGAACACCTCCCTGCCTTTTTCTGTCATCTTCATACTCAACAAGTGCAACTCTGCAGAACGAAAGCTGTCAAAACCATAAACATGCCCAGGGCAGAAGCGCACATGGAAGGGAGATGTATGCACAAAGCCACCCACCAGCAGTCACAGCAGTGGCACCCATGGGTGACAAGGAAAGATGCCATTCAATACAAACATATCATCTTCCCCACATCCCTGGTGGCCACTTCCCAAAGCAGCGCTGGTGTCAGCTTTTCCGCTCTCACAACAGCCGCTGGAGTGCTGCTTTAGTACTTCAAAAGGATCTGTTAAAGTAGTGCTACGGCAGCCACCAAACAAGCCACTGCTATCTATTGTCAAGGATAAGATAAGACATCAAAGTGATTGATTCCCAGCCCTCCACGTCATATCCAAATGTGGGGGCCAGTGGCAGCCCACGCATCCCCTCCATCCCGCAAGAGTGTGGTTGCATGTGGGAAGGACTGTCAGACTCCTAGTGGCTTTCTTTTTTCCCTTCAGCCAACTTTATCTCCTTCCAGCTGGCAACCAAGCTCAATTTGTGCTTTTGAAATTATTTCCTTACCTTTAAATAACAATAAGAAACACTCACGGAAAAATGTCTTTGTGCCCTGACAACCAGGTTTACAATAGGAAATGGTGACCACCCACCAGCAAAAAATGGTAATTATAGGCACATAATCCATTCTATCAGTCCCCCAATAGCCACAGCATGAAACGACCGCATTAACACCCCCAAGACCTAATCATTCACCTTCCTCCAATGCCTTGTCACATAAACAGCTCATGTAAATGCTCGTTATTTTGTTGGATGTAAAAGCTTGCCTCCTAGCCAGTGGAAAAATGAGGGAAAGTTGTAAATAAGAGCTCTTCCCTGATTTATTTTAAATTTGCTAGCAGATAGCCGTTGATGGTCTACTTGAGAAGCAGCTGTCAAGCTGTTTTTCCCTTTCTTTCCACTCTCCCTGTTGCCTAATCCACATGATATCACCCCTCCTCACAGGACTGGGAGGAATATGTACATCACACTGTGAACCCAAAGAAAATAGGAACGTGTCTTATCTGAGCTGAGCTACCCTAAGAAGGTGCTGGCTGATAGGAGATAGGAAGAGGCTTGCTTGAGAAACCTCTGAAAGCTCCTTATGACCTGTTGTGAGGTATCTAGATACAGGCTGCAACAGGATGATCCAATGGCTAGTTTAATAGGTGACTTTCAGAGTTTTTAACAGCAGAAGGAAAGGAAAACACAATGTCCCTGCTTCCCCCAAGAGCATGTCCTGGGCTGCCATAAGGGCCCAGGTTGACGGTTCTCCTGGCTGATGGTTATTCTGAGCAGGGAGGACCTGGCTTGCTGGGTTGATACAGCATTTTGAGGGATTGTTTTAGTTTGTGCTGCTTGAGAGAAAGTCCCAGCCAACATTTCTTTCATAGCCTTTTCGTTCTGAAGCCCTGTTGCTGTGGCACCCATAAACACATAGGAAACCGCACTATCAGGAAACAACTCTGGAAAAATGCAAGCCTTTGTGCAAAGCAGAGGATAGAAGTGAATGGAGTTGGCCTGGAAAGCCAGAGCTGCATAAAACCCATTGGTTTTTCATTGAGGAAAGACATTATGCTGGGAAAATATCAAATTCCCTAATGCACTATCTGGAAGAACAAGTGTGTGTTGCCTGCCATCTTAAAATCAGACCCTGCTGCACTACAGCAACTGAATGAAAGGGAGAAAGTCCCAAGGCTGATGGACTGCAAAGGGAAGGGAAGGGAAGGGAAGGGAAGGGAAGGGAAGGGAAGGGAAGGGAAGGGAAGGGAGGGGAGGGGAGGGGAG
>WYDI02030933.1:0-35747 GCA_009867235.2 Psittacus erithacus
CCAGCCCCCTCCTGGCTCCATCCTCCTGTCAGGCAGTTGTAGGGAGCGATCAGGTCCCCCCTGAGCCTTCTCTTCTCTAGACTGAGCCCCCCAGGTCCCTCAGCCGTTCCCCATCACACTGTGCTCCCGGCCCTGCACCAGCTCTGTTGCCCTTCTCTGGCCCCGCTCCAGCACCTCAATGTCTCTCTTGTAGTGAGGGGCCCAGAGCTGAACACAGGATTTGAGTATTTTCAAGCTTCTGTAGCTTCTTCCGAGGCCTTGGATCAAAAAGGGAGCATTAGATGCTTGACTAATAGGGATGTCCTAGGATGCCTTATCTGCACGTGGGCTGTTGTTGTAGTGCTGCCTTGTAAGGTACGCAGGTAACAATTTCAAAGAGGTAGTTTATGGTTATGTTGTTTATGAGGATAGCTTCCAGGTATATGTGTGCTAGGGTTTGTTAATCTCCTGTGAAACACTTGGGTATTATAAGGTATATAAGGTGAAAAATGTACTTGAGAATCAATGCTTCTGTGATTTTAGCACATTTTAGGCTGCAGATTGTTGACCCTATGTTAAAGACCTGCTATGTTACAGTAGCACAGTTATCATGTAGTTGCTACAAATTTGTGCTGGTGCTAGATCTTGACAATGAAATGGACTTACTCAACAGAATTAAGTAATAACATACCTGTGATTAAGCAACAATCTAGTTTTATTTTAACTAATTCCTTTTAAACACATGATGGTCTTTAAGAGCTTTGTGAAGTTAGATAACCTTGTCATGTAACGTGTCAGCAATTAGTACACTGCTGGCAATTTATGCACTTGCTACCTTGCATTGTATGAAAGTCAAAAACACAAGATCCCAAAACATTGCTGAGAGTTACTCTTCTATCAGACTTGTAGGGAGGGATCATATTTTTCAGGTGTCCTGGCTTAATTTGGTAATGTCAAAAAAGGAGAAAAGCTATATAGAAGGGCATAAAGTGGTGAGCTGGGGGAGTTACTGACACTGTAGTACAAGATTTTCATGCTTAATGTGTTACAGTGGTGTTTTTAAGAAAGACTAAGCCATACAGATGTTCTGCATGGGAGCATCTGCATTTTAATTCAGATCAAGAGTATTCTTTTAAAGTGACTCTCCCAATTGTCCACACTTACCTTGCTCTGCTTTTATTGAGGAGTGATCATGGAGCTAGGTTAGATTCAGATCAGAGTACATCTTCAAACATAAATGCAAGCACAGTGCATTTACTTTATTCCAACTACCAGTAGCATTCAGTTGACAGCAGCAGGCTAGAACCTGTCCAGAGTAATCCTTCTATCCCTGAAATAAATATTATGTGGATCCTTGATTGTCCCCATAAACTTTTGCTTGCAGATCTTCTCATGCTGATCTGCATGACTTGACAGTGGCAACATATCTATTAGCTTGAGAGTCAATATACTGAAAGGGAGGGAGCGTTAGCCTTGATACTGAAGACTATGTTTGGAATGTGTGCTTCCCATATGAATCTTTGATTCTACTAGGTACACTGCTAAAAATCTGAGACATTCATGTGTATTAAATAGACCAAATGCTATTACAAGATTAGTGAGAATTGGAAAGTGGAGATGATTTATAAATTATATTCTAGCTAATTTAGCAGTAGAGTGGAGTTGTGAGGGCCTGACATGATCTGTCCCCTTTTCCTTTATCTGTAGTGCAGTCTTTCTAATAACTTGCCCTTTTCTTCTGTAATCTTCCTCTCTAAGGCCATTTTGCATTCTCAAATCTATTAGAAATGCAGTTGCTAAAATAAGTACCAAGATTGCAAACTTGATTGTTCTGCTTGTGCGTATGTGCTGCTTTATGCTTTTAGACCCTGCACAGTTTAGCTTTTATTTACTACTGGTACTGTATTGTGGTTGTGGATTCCAAAATCTAACATCCAGCATTCAGTTGTTTCAGTAATAGTTGTGCTGCTACTAGAATGCTATTTTTGAGGATGGTTTTTGCCCGCTGGTGTTCATTCTTTTCTCCATATTTCCTTCTGAGGCACACCTGGCCAAGAGCCTCACAGGGTGCTGTCACGTTTAGGCAGTACGAAAGCTACATTGCCTATATCACCAGCATTGACAAAAGCATTTAGTTATTACCATTGCCTTGTCCTCCTTTAGTCTCATTAATTTGTGTATCATTCATTTCTTAAGGAATTGTTGCTAATGTAAATTATAGCATACTTTCGGAGGGGATTCTGCATGCTTGTGGTGGTATATGATGCTGACATAGAATAACAAGTGGTAACCTTGGTGTACCAAGGGCCTGGTGTACCCTCTAATTTCTGTATTGAATTTCTCCCTGCCTCTTTGGGAAGAGGGAGAAGTTAGGAGGGTACAACAGTCCTAAATTTGTTTCCTTATTCCTATAGAGAAGAATTTCACTTGGCAATCTGGATAATTTGAAAGAGGACTGGTAATGCGTCTGATGCTTGAGCTTGACTGAGTAAAGCCTGTGAGGAATAGTGGTGGTTTATTTTTATATATATGAATTTCTTTGTTAAGGTTGGTATAGAATGCCTAAAAATGTTGTGTCGTGTTAATGTGAAATGAATTTCGGCTTCTTGAATTCTTGAAGGTGAAATTTTATTTTTTAACTTCTAAAGCCAAAGGTGAGTGCTTTTGAAGTTTTGCTGGAATGGCAACCATAATTCAGTGTCACTGCTGACCAAAGTTGAAAATTAAATTAGAAATTAAAAAAGAAAATTGAAAGAACATAATCTTCTTTTAGCAAATCAAATGCATTTGAACATGTAACAAAACTTATCTTACATGGGCTTCTCATGTTGTGTGCTTTTTCTTTTTATGTAGAATAATCAGTTCTAGAAATGATAGCAGGAAGGAAAGAAGAGGCAACTTTCACCTACTTTTCTGCTGTTAGACAGTAGGGGCAAGGTCCAGTACAACTCCTATCAAGTAGTAATGTATGAATAATTAAGCTGTATATGTTATGCCTTAGTAGGTCAAAGATCACTGAATTAGCACTAGCTGGATTAGTCACAGATGCTCTTCTGCAAGAGCTATTACACTGCTGCTCAGTTTTGCAGTACTGAGAGGTGGTATCACTTGCAGTTTACGGTATATTTTAACCACAGTTTTCTAAAATCCTCCAAAATGGAATGACATGGCATTGTTTGCTTATAGTAACATGGTAATGTTCCATGTTACTTCCTTGGAGTAAAACACGGAAAGAAAAATAAAGTGTTTCTCTATTCGAGTTGCTTCCTTCCATAAGTCTGTTTCCTTGGAAAAGCTTCCTTTCTTCTTGGGAGGGGGAAAGTTGTTATATGAAAATGCAATTACAACTGAAGTTGTAGTATTTGGGTTTTTTAGAATTGTAAGAAGTTGTCTTGTTTGAGAAACTCCATTATCCTGGGTATGTGATACGAGAAAAAAACAATCACTCCATTCTGTTTATTTCTTCTCCCTAATCCTGTCTCAAACAAGAAGCAGCAGAATATTTGCTGAAGATTTGATTGCTTTGGAAATAAAACCTTAAGGGGTGCTACATAAAGGAGCTGGATATAATATGTCTGTTCTCCCTCTAATGAGAATTGGTCATGAATATCTATGTAGTTTAAAATAAAGTACTTACACAAGTGGAGAAAGAACTTGCATTGCTCTCAGAAAGAAGGTATTTAACTCATACAGCTTTATTCTGGGAGAAGGAGTAATAGGAGGTAATTAGGCTAGAGAGTTTGGAACTGCAAGATTAGGGAAAAGAAACAGAATGGATTTAAGGAATCTGTAACAGATTAGGAGTAAAAGATTTTAGAAGCTGCTCCAGGACACTGTGGCCTTTCCTATCACCTGGTTGTGTCCATTAGAATCTAAAAGTATACTAAGGTATGGACATTAAATTTTGTATAAAGTGAGCTTCTGAACCCCAAGTGTTTGGCGTCCCTCCTGTGGAGAAGTATAATGCATAGGGAAAGAACAAAGCATGCTTGAGGCTTTAGAGGTTAGACACACCTAAAGCAAGAGGGAAGGCTCATTCCTGTTGATGTACACAGAGTTGTTGACGCAGTGTACCTCAGATGGGGTTTTTCACAGTTAAGATGAACTGTGACACATGACGTATGTGCTTGTCTGTCGTTGGGCTTCTTGTCCTCTTTCTTCTGACAGGGTGGAAGTGGATGTTCTGCTTATGTCATCAGCTGGCCTGCCCATGAACCTAGTTTGACAGTGATTGATACAAGTACAATCAGCAGTGATGGACACATGTTCAGACATTGGGAGAAGCTTTCAAATGTAGCATAAGTTTAAATAGAGCAAGTGGCTGTTGTAACTTGAAGCAAGTCATGCATTTTTATTCTGTTTTTGTACATTTGTGATGTTATCTTGTGTTTGCCTCATTTCTGTAGGCTCTGAAGATGTTTGGGTGAGCCTTACTAGTGTACTTTGTACACAAGGACCTATTTGAGATGAGTCTCTCATGACAAGAAGAGTGAAATGATACTGCTCTAGATTAATAGACTGCTTCCATGTATGTAAAAGCCTTAAAGGGAACCCATGCTGCTTTGTGAAAAGCAGGCAGGTGTCAAAAAAAACTTAAACAAAACTAACTGTCCAAGAAACTCTATGCCAACTACATTATAAAGTAGGTTAATCCAGAATGTGAATGTGACTCTTGAGCCTGCTGCTTTCTACATGTGCACTAGCATTTTGAAACAGAACAAAAAAGACAAAACATACATGTAGGGTTGCTAGTAAGTGCATCTAAAATCTAATCTTGTAGAAAAACCTGCCTGGGGCTCAGAAAACCTGTTTCCAGCTGGAGGGTATGGAGACAGGAGATACCAGATGACTCAACCCTGCTCCTAGCACTCAGACTGCCTTTGGTTTGGGCCTGGATAGTTAATTTGTGGTTTCTGTCTTATTAAGTTGCATAAAATTATTGCTGTCTAAGCCAAGATCTAGTGTAAGTGTGTGTAACAGTGTGAAAGTTTTATTTTTCACTTTGCAGGGAACTAGCTTGAAATCTTCCACTGTTATCCATGAGGGAGAGTTAGAGCCACAGCTGAGGCCAAAGCACAAGTGTGTGGAAAAACTAAAAGCTCTAAGGTTTTTCTTTACATGTTACTTTATTGAGATGCAGACTGCTACTGAAAGTTAAAACTTCCTCTGCAACAGTTAAGCTTTCTTGCTGCCTTTTCAAATGTTTGTAGAAACTTTCAGAGCAATTCAGGGCCCTTGCTTGCAGTGACATAGCTGGCCTTCTTGGAGTCTCCTTCTTGGTTGCCTGAAGAATGCATTCCCCTCACATTGTTTTTGCTTACCCTGCAACTAGCCACCAACCTAGAGCCACGAAAATAGTGCTCTCAGTATTTCTGTGTGCTCAGGGTGCACTGTGTAAATGGGCATGCTTTTGGACTGTCCACAGGCTTCTGAGTAAGGTTGCTGCCCGTGACCTGAAATAATTGTACAGTAGCTCTCTGTTCCTCTGTGTGGGGTATGCAGTATGAAGCTGTGTCTACCAGTGAGTGTGCTTTGAGTGATACTATACTTTTCTTGTAGCTGTTATTTCTTCACATGGTAGCCAAGGTATGCTGTTGCATTCAGTCTGTAGTAGTTTGAATTGTGTTCTGTTTTTACAGTGTCCCAGTAGCTCCTTGACTGCAACACTAACCTGCGCACGTAACTGTGGGCTACTACAAAATTGTTTATCTTTAGTGGGTTTTTTTGATTGTGTGTTGTTAGGGTTTTGTTTTTTTTTTTTAAAGCTATGAAAATAGCCCAGTACCATTCTAGAAGTTAAGGTCTGCAACATACAAATACATAGGTTGCTTAGAGGGAACAGCTGTTTGAAAAGTCCCACTTAACCCTAAACCGGATATTTTTCTTTTGCGCTGTGATGAGCAGAAGCTGGTCATCCTCCTCTACCTCTACAGAAGGAAGGTAGCATGACCTGAAACATGTAGCTGTTTTTGTGGTCAAGCACAACATAACCTTTTGAACCCCTTGTTTTCTTTTCACCTGTCATTGAACTGGAAGTCTTGCTTACCTCTCTCTTCCTCTGCAATTTTGTTATTCTTAGCTGGGTGTAGATTGCTTCTGCTGAAATTTGTTCTGGAAGGAGGCAGGTATTACCAAAGGCAGCTGTCCTTTTAACTTCTTCCTGTTTGCTGGTAAGTACCACAGCACTAGTATTCCTGAGACCTTTAGGAGCTAGGCTCAATGGCCTCTTGAAGACCTTTCCCAGGTTTTCAAATCACTTTCTTCTTCAGCAGTGTTGAGAATGAGTAACCACCACTGTTGCATGTTTCTTTAGAGAGAATAGCTTCACTGGTACAGAAATAGAGTTAAACCCAAAGATTGAATGATGTGACCAACACTTATTTGGAGACTGAAATTGCATGGGATTATCATAAATTTTTGTCTTCTTTTTTTTTTTAACACTCAGATCCAATTAGAACCTCTCTGATTCAGTTCAAGTCTGTTGTCTCTCTTCTGCTGTGTGCCCATGTAAAGAGTCCAGTGCTGTCTCAATGGCGTCTTAGGTAGTGGAAAATTGCTATTAGGTTCTCCCAGTGCTGCTTTTCTCCAGGATGATCAAGCCTTCTTCCCTTAGCTTCCCCTTATTGGGCTAATGCTCCACCCTCCTGACTATCACCATAGCCCTCTGCCCCTTTTTTTTGTATTGGTGGTCCAAAACTGATCTTAGGACTCCCTATCATAAATGATAACCTTGATAAGGAATGTCTAAGACATTGCATTAGTTTGCATTAGAAGCATTAGTTTTGGTCTGACTAAACGCCATGAGCATAGAGAATAAATCTGAAAGAATGCTTTGATTTGTTTAGCATGAAGGTAGCAGTCGGAAGAAACACCATGAAAACTGATGCAGATTAAACTCACTCTGATCTTTGTTTTATTTTCCATAGATGGTCATGTGAAGCAATGAAAGTTGCAGGTTCTTAAATTATTATTATTACTGTTATTATTCTGAGTCTTTATAGAAGCTCCTTCTCTCCCTATCCTCCCTACAAAGGAAGACTTTTATAGAATTACTTACTCTAGGTGTCCTGGAAGCTTATTCCGTAGACGGATTATCGGAATTCGAAAGTACTTTGTGTCTCATTCTACATGATCTGCTCTTGGCTTTGTGATCTGCATTGCTGCAGTGGGGTTGGTGCATCAACATGTCTTTGAAAGTAAAATTTGACTTACCGATTGCTTTAAAACTTAAACCTGAGACTGTGGAGTTTGGAGAAAGGCTTGACCAGTGTAGAAGCAGTACCTGCTGTATAGAGGTGGAGGGGTATATATAATTAAGATTTTTTAATGCTTCCATAGAAAATTGTAAAGAAACTATGCAGGAACACTTTTAAGTGTTGTTTCATCTTGGAATATTCTGTGTTCCTGTCCTTACCTAGAACTATTCCTATCTAAACCAGTAGATTTGGCTCAGTGTTAGAAATATTTCAGTACCATAATTTTTCTTATCTACATTCTGTCTGGGTAGCCCTTTCTAAAAACCTTGTCATCAGCACCCTTCCTCAGCCGTGAGGGCATGAAGGAAGCTCGAAAGTTAGTCTGCCCATCATCTACTTGGTGATGTCTGTTATTTCATTACTGTATTGGCAGGGCATTTTTCATAATTCCCTGCCAGTAAACTTGGTTTCAGTCTAGCACCTTCCACATGGAAAATTGAAAGCAAGCAGATGTTGGAGATGAGTTATAGTAAGTTAAATGATTCTGCTACACAACTTGGGATTCTGTTGTTACAGTAAGAGCTCGGAAGAAAGCTGGCTTTTATATTTCTATGGGTTTTATTATTTCAGATAAATAGAGCAGCTCAATATAAAAGGTTTTGTGTAGTTCTGGGTAACTGTTACTGTATTAATTTGTGCTTGACTTGTGGTTTCAAAACATTCTTTTCAAATGTAAACTGTCGTGGTTATTGTAGTTTAAATTGAGGGGCAGGAAAGTAAAAACTCATGGTATAGGTAACAACAGTTTTAATAATATAAATAAAAGTAAAATATAATAATAGGAAATAGAGGAAGGAATAAACAGGTGATGTACAACACATTCTCTCCCCACCTGCTGATTGATACCCAGCAGCAATTGGCCTCTTCTGCGTGACTCCCCCAAATTTCTGTATTGGGTATGACATGCTGTGGTATGGAATACCCCTTTGGCTAGTTTGGGTCAGGTGTCCTGTCTATTGCTTCCTCCCAGATTCTTGTGCCCCTCCTCACTGGCAGAGCATGAGGCTGAAAAGTCCTTGATAAGGATAAGCATCACTGAGCACCAACTGAAACATTGATGTATTATCAGCAGTGTTTTCAGACTGAAGCCAAGCCACACCACTGCACCAGGTACTAGGAGGAGAATTAACTATCCCAGCTGAAACCAGGACAGTGGTTCAGTTTAAAATCACATAATTTTTAATCTGCAGTTAGGCATTCTGAAGTTCAAAAATGTCATGAATTATTTTCCTGGATTAGATGGCTTCATGGTGTATGCCATGCTTTTTTTCTTGCCATGCTTGTTCTTGTAGTCTTATTTTGTCACTGTGCCTTGTTTTGATCACCTAAAGCAAGGTCATATATTCTCTTAGTAACTGTAATTATTGAATTCTTTTTGCTAAAATCTAATATCCATGGGGAACTGATGGCTGGAAGTAAAAAAGGAATCCAAATGCAGGGAAGGGCAAGAGAAATAATCTCACGGCTTTCTGATACAGAAGGGGAGAAATGAATGGTGAACAGTCATTGCACAGTTCTGACTTCAAGGTAGAGAACAATATAAATGGGTTCCATATGGAGCATGTTCCACATCACTGCTGCTCCCATTCAAACTGTCTGGAAGTTGTTTTTACCTTGGGATCTTTCATTGCCCCAGCCAGCCCATCTTCAGCCTCAATACATATACTCATGGAAGGGTTTCACCAGGAGTAACTTGTGGCGGAGTGAGAGGAACTACAGTAAAGATCAAAAGAAGAGCTTTTCTGCAGTTTCATAGTAGCTGCCTGAATTGTAATAATCTTGATAGAATAAGCATGTGATGAATTGTACTAACCTGAGCTACGTCATACCTGTTGCCCTACCACAGCACCAGGTCAAGCATTAGAAGCATTTGAGCTTCAGGGCACTCCTGTCATAATAAAAAGCACAGTTCAACCCAAACTGGAAAGTGGTATGTGTAGATAGGGTAATCTCTAAAGTTGACACTGCAGAAAAAGGCAGCTTTATGTTTCTATTCCAAGCAGTCCTTATGTTGTGCTGCTCGACGAGGGCCCCTACACCAGAGGAATTGCTTGCAGTAGAGAATTTGGACAGCATGTAGCAGTTGTCTTCCTTCGCAATAAGGCTTGTGATTCTCCAGCATTAAGCAAATGAGAGGTCTCTAATGGGGAGCTTGAATCTGTTGCAAAGTGAGAGTTCTTTGCTGTAACCAGATAGTCTTGTTGTATTCTTGCTGACTAACTGAGGGTGTTATTTAGGCTTTAACTTCAATGCGAATACAACCACAATTCTCACAAAGATAAATCTGTGAGAGTATAATGGAGTCTGGAGTAGTGCCAGCAGGTATTGGACTGAAAAAAATGAGGCTCTTGGGAAGGAAAAGTTCTGTGGAAGTTTTACTCCAGGCAGAACTGTGGCACATTCTTTTGTTGCAAGTAAAATGGTTTCTTGTTAAAATAAAAATGGATTTATTTATTTTTAATAGCAAGGGCAATATTTTTGGAGCTGTGTAGCCACACTGGTTTCTCTGCTTCTAGATAATCCAGACTTCATGTATAGCATTGTTTCCTTTCTTACTGAACTATAGTCTTGTTTTGATTTATTTACTTTTTAGAAAAAGAGAACAAAACACTTAAAGCTCTTTTTCATTAGGTTTTGATTTTACAGATACTTTTAACCTTTATAAATACAAATTCTAATTGAGTGGGTGTTCACAGTTAAGTATAATATCACTATTTCTGAACAGTCCTTTCACTTTAATGGATAATCAGTTTCAGCTCAGTAGTTCCAGCTGCTGAATTTCTCTCAATAGGCCTACTGTAGGAAAAAAATGATCAATAAATACATCAAGGGTATTCAGCTGCCAGAGTAATTTTGGGCCTCATCTAAATATATTACTATTTGAATGTGTTCATTTCTGATCCTTTCAGAGCTGAAATGGTTGTGTATTACAAGTGTTATAACTTCAAACATTGGCAGGCAGGCCTTGAAGCAGCAAAGCCAGGAATTATTGCAGCATATCCGGAAGAACAGCATACTTTGATTCTGCATTACAGCTTCTGCATTACAGCAAGTTATAAATTGCCATGGGAAGTACCCCCCAACCTTGATAACAACTTACACTTAAGAAGACTCCTTTTCTCCTAGTCCCAGAACAGATGACATTGGACTGATCCATACTCAAGGACACTTCCAAAATATGCCAGATTTTTGTACTTTGAAAAATTACAACACGTGTATTGAGAAGTTTCTTGTGCCAGCAATACGTTGCTCCTGCATGGCCAGAATGTAGTCTCTAACTGCGTTGTTTCTTAGACTTTGCACACTGTTTCCACTTCTGCAGACATACTTACATCATTGCCTGTCTAAGTGTTGTATCTCTTCGGAGCTTCTATTAAGGCATTTCTCCCCAGTCTACTCTCTGCTGCCCTTCATGGTCTGTTTTGTTTTTCGCACAGGTAGTCTTACAAGATTTTTATCTTCTCTCAGGCTTCCCTTGTGTTGTTACCTGTAATTAACTTCTTGCTAAACTGGCATCTCTCCCTTCTCACTTTCATGGTCTCCTCCTTCCCTTCTTTTCTGACATTCTTCTGATACCCTGCCTATTTCTTCCATAATAAGTTATTTCTCTTCACTGGTCAGTGACGGTCACAGATCATTCTAATGATCATAAATGAAAATAGGCATGGTTTCATTCTAGATATTTTCTTTGCTGAGGTTTAAGGTACAAGTGTGAAATGATGCTGCTGGTAGAGTTGTAGGATAACTGGTTGAGTGGCAGTCTGCTGCTGTTTTGATGTTGAAGGCTGAAGGAGCAGTGTCTTACATGGTTTTTGCTTCCCTGTAATTTCCTAGGTGCTGTCTTGAAAGCACATGAATATTGTATGCTGAGGCAGCCTGCTGTCAATGTTATGTTATGATGATTGAGAAATGGAAGGTTACAATTTAATGTGGTTAGCTGTCACTTTTAAACTACATAAATGCATAAGCTTTCCCTACAGCTTCATGTGCTTGTCTGATGCTCGAATGGTCAGAAAAGGAAGATGGACAAACTGAAAGTATCTCGTATGTCAGCTTGCCTTTCTTAAAAGGAGAGGACAAAAGAACAGCATTGCACTTTGAAATGTTTGTTTAGCAGTAGATATTTTTCTTCTGCCTGTTCTGTAAAATGCTGGGGAAGGAAAGGACAGAATGAAAACTAGTTCCCCTTGCATGAACTTGGTTTCATAAGATTTGACTTTATTTTCCCCCCCTGCAGCGTGCTTTACTACACATAATCTTTATATGTAGTAAAATGTTATTTGGAAGTCAAATATAATGCAAAACAGATCTGTCTGGCTTAAGCAGATAGTGCAAAACATCAAAGTTGGGTTACTTGGATTGCTGAATATACATTCATTTAGTTTTCATTTGTGGTCAGTGGAACCATGTAGCTATGCTTTCAGCATGTATATGAGAAACATAAAACCGCAAGGAGTTCATGATACATAAGCCAAGGTAAAGCAGAACTTGGAGGTGAAAGACCAAGGTGTTTTTACCCTGTATGACACTGAATGCTCAAAGAAGTCAGGTTTCATTGAAGTTGTATAAAACCAGCATGTGACTTTGACATAAAAGGTAGCCCTGCTGTGAAGATGCTGGACTGCTTTGAAAGAGATTGATAGGGATAAAATCCTGAACTTTCCTTTTTGTCTCTTCTGTGTAGAGATCAACACAGAGAAGTGTGTTAATGACAAGTAAAATACTTTGTTTTTTCCTCTACAGAAAAAGAAGTGGAAAACAAGCTTTGCAGAATAATGAGGTAAATTATTCCTTCATATATTTTTAACAATACTGATTTTTTTTTTTTCTTTTTAACTTTTAAGTCACATAATTGTAGTTTTATTTTGGACAGAATGATGGCTGTGGTGCAAATGTGGTTTGAATGATACTTTAAGACTTCTTTCATTGGTTAAACAAATGGAAGAATCAGGTTAATCACATGTAATTCAAGTTTGATTGCATAATGGTAATGTGCTTTTTCATCTTTGTACCTTATTAATATTTAAGGACTAATGTAAGTTTGGCAGTATGCATGGCAACAAGCAGCTGTCTGTAGATTTAGTACGACTTGTATTTTCTTTTCTTTAAAAGAAAGTATGGAACAAGTTGTACAGTCTGATAATTTCTGAAAAGTACTACAAACTTCTGATAGAAGGTTTGGCATTTCCTTGGTCTTTTGTGTGACAATTTATTTGGAAAGGTTATATTATAGCCCTTTAAGTCAAGCTTTTTGTTCCATGTTCAAATAAAATACAACAGTTAGCCCAAAGGACGGAGCCCATGAGTTAAGATATTTGGTCATATGATAGCATGAATAGATAACTATTCCACATACTTCCATCTTAGCTGAAGACTCAAGGCTTGCACTGGATAAAGGTGTATGCAAGCATCATGTTCACTTCTAGCCAGACCTTGACTGCACTATATGCCATAAACACTTGTATTTTGCATTGCTATATACCTATTTGTAGAAATCTTAAGTAGCTTTCTCTTATTCCTACCCATCTTGGATATAATTATTCTGAATGAGGAATTAACAACCTAAGGAAAAAACCTTTAGGAAAGCCATTGTATTTGTCAGTTCTGTTACAGTAAAGCAGTAACATGTAGAGTCATGCTTCATTAGGCCTGGAAGGTAATCTTTAGTTGTTGGGATTGCTTGAGTTTTTGGATAAGTATTTTTTAATTAAAATGATTTTATCTACCGTGTAGTATCCTATCTGGCTGGATTTTTTATCTACAGTTGGCATTCGCATCATTTTTTGAAAAGGGCAGGACTAGAGTTGACTTAATCCCATGAAAAATAGTTGTAGGTTTATTCACATTCAGAGTAAATCTGTGTTTGCTAGAGCTCAGAGCTTTCCACTTGCTACCCATCACATAACATATGTAAACAGCAAGGGAAGAGATTAAGCTGGGCTCTTTGTGAACTTTTCTGTGGTTTATTCATCCTTGGGAATAAAAACAGAGTGCTTGATAGGATTGTCTGAGTTGATTAATACTGAATCACAGACTGCTTTCTTTGTCTTCCCTATCCTGTCTCCCTAGTTTTTCCTTTCAGGTTTCTGGTCTGAGTATGTTGTAGAATTGCTATAGGTGTGGATAATTTATACTTCACATGAGTCTCAGTTCGCAAAGATAGCAGGATTAGGTTGATTAGACAGGACTTGTTTTAAGCACACATGTGTACCTTTTTAGTCTGCTTTCAGGTCTGAATTCTTATGTCCCTACTGTGAAGGGGAAAACTGAAAACAAAGGAAAGAAAGAAAAGATACCTGAATTTGTTAAAAAAGTGTTGAGGTTAGTCAGGATAGAAGTTAGGGTTATGTAGAGTAAACAAATGCATCTGACCTAAATCAAAGCTGTTTGGCTACAGGAGGGTTTTTAAGAGTATAGATCTAGATCACTAGAAGTGTGTTGCACTGATTTTTAGAAGGAATACTACATTCTGGTTTCACTTGAAGCAAGTTTGGGCTGTACAGTCAAGGGATTTAAACCAGTGATGGTCTGGACAAATGATGGAAAGCATCTTTGGCTGATGATCTCTTCTAGAGACAAGCAATGTTAGGAGATTGCAGATGGCATTATAAGTTGTAATTGGATGTTTTAATGTTGTGGTCTGCATTGTTTGTTTATCCCTTTTAGTGTAGATTTGAAATATATTCTTTAGAATCATGACAGCAACTTACTGCAATTTGTTTTGATAGCCTAAATCACTTACTTAGGATTCTTTTAGCTCTGAGGGCATATGTCCCTGAGTCTTACATTTCATTCAACTTGTGTGAGCAAGTCTTAAATTGGAGGGAAATGTTGCAAATGCTGCAGAAGGAACATAGCTGTAAATAACTTGGGTAGAGAAAATATCACAATCACATTTAAATGATACCTTACAGAAAACCCTCACTTTTCTTGTTTTACTTGTTTGATGTGCAGCAGAAAGAGGGAAAGAAGGAGCGAGCAGTGGTGGACAGAGTGTTTATTGCAAGAATATGTCGAATCTTGAAAATAATGGTCCCTCGAACTCTTTGTAAAGAGGTAAGCATTGCCTGCAGTAACAAATACAAATGGGCATTTTTGGAGTCACATTTTCTTTTGTAATTAGATCAGAATTTAAACAAAAGCATATACATTACTTGAATAAGACTAAATGATACTAAATGTTTTAAAGTAGCAACTTATTAATATAAAAATCTATAGTTCAGTTGTTAGATGACTACAAAGCTGCATTCTGTTTTCCATCACAAGATGAGCCATTTACAGTGCTAGTAACTGCTGTCTGCATATCTTTTAAAAGGGCATCAGAGCTTTGCGTGGTTCCATGTAAAGCAGTACTCTTCTCTGTGCAAATGCTTTCTATCTTTAAATAGTATGCTGTTCTTCCAGATTTTGGCTTTTTTAACATATCTAGGCCAGCCGTTATTAGAAAGTGACTTTGTCCAAAAATCTGTCAGCATCATTTCAGGAAAGCTGTGGGGACTAAATTTTAGCAAGGTAAAATAATTTGCTTTGGCATCTTTCTCATGCTTTCTAGAATGCCTTTTTTCAAAGGAGTATTAGTTAAGCTCAGAACTTAAGTGATGAATTACAATATATTAGAACTTCAATGTATATCAGGCACAACAGCAGTGAATTCCAGTGTACGCAATGTAGAGCAAGCATGGCAGCCGGCTAGCCTGGATGAAGTGGGATCTTTGACAGCCTGTTCGCAAACTGGAAGTATGCCTAAGGTAGAAGCATGGATGGCAATGTTCTCTAATACTTCTGGGAGTGCTGACAGAGCTGGCCTCCATCAGCATCAAAAGGTCATGGCCTTCAGAAGAGGTTATTGATAATCCTCCAGAAAAACAAACTTCACTTCCATCTTTGAAAACAAACATACTGGAAGCTGCAGGCTGGTTAGCCTCAAAAGTGTGCTTGGTCATGCTGTGATCAAATCCTCTTGGAAGCTAACTCTGGCCACATGAAGGACAAAAAAGTGATTGTGAACAGCCATCCTAGATTTATGGATCATGCCTTACTAACCTGATTGCTTTCACTGATGAGATGACTGGCCATGGTCATAAGGGAAGAACAGAAAATGTTGAATGCTTTGATTTTTGATTTCAGCAAGGCTTTGAGACTAAGGTCTCCCCTACTGCCCTGGTAGCCAAACCAAACTGGCTGAGTGAGCGGAGAATGAGGTGGATGGAAAACTGGGTGGACTGTGGACTTCAAGGTTTTTGATTAATGGTACAAGGTCTGAGGGATAACTGATTACTAGTGGCCCTGTTTGAGTGGGGAGTTGAAGTACGGTGACCTTCAGGGGTCCCTTGCAACCTGTATGATCCTATGCTTATGGCAGAAAGGTGTGTCAGAATAGCAGTAACTTCTTTGTCCTTGCAGTACTTACAGGATGTGTCCAATGCATGTATCAACCTAACACAGCTTTTTAAAAGACAAACCTTCTCCATAAAAATGTAACAAGTATTTTATCAAATACACTATATAGTATATAAGTAACATGTTTCCTGTAAAGTAAGTAAATACTACCTTAGCTGGGAGCAGCAAAGTAATACTTTTCTGCTAGATATGGTTAGACCACTTAGTAGAGAAAAGTGGTGAGTATTATCCCTTGTTTAAGTGTTACACTTCTTTTTTTGTATTAGACAGGTTATTTGCTGCTTATTGCTGTGATGCTGGTAGTCCGCACCTATTGTGATATTTGGATGATTCAAAATGGAACAGTCATTGAAAGGTATCTATAAACTTGTTTTTCTTTTTTAAAGAAATACATTTAGTCAACTGTTTTTCTGCTGTTGGATAAAATTTAAGTATTTTTTTTAACCAAATTTTCTGAAATAGTTTTCAGTTATTTTGGTCACATCTTGTACACTTAGGACTAAATAGTTATCTGAATGGCCAAGAAGGCACTTTAGGATAGTGGCACAGTGGTTCTATGTCACAGACTCAGACATGTTGCATGAATATTAGGACTGTTACTTCTTCCTACTGAGGTGTTTGCTCTTTAGATTGATGAACACAATGTTTTCAATCTTACTGTTTTAGAAAGTATTTTCTAGACCTCTGATTATTGTTGTTTCTCTTGCTGCTGGTTGAAGCAAGTCAGAATCTGTCTCGAAGTGTGAATTCAAAATGATGTTCTATTTCAGGAGATATTTTCAATGCTTTGTAGAATCGAAGACCTGCTTTGCTTCTCTGATGAGAATCCATGAAAGCAAAGAAGGAAAGGAACTGGTATTCTATGCCCATGAATTTCTGAGCCTTTAATGCTGGCAGTTACTGCAGGAGTAGAAGATAGTTGCTTAGTCTGTCACTTACCACATGCATAAGTCTGTCGTATTTAACCCTACAGCT
The DNA here is from genome assembly GCA_009867235.2 of Psittacus erithacus. Classification (NCBI taxonomy): domain Eukaryota; kingdom Metazoa; phylum Chordata; class Aves; order Psittaciformes; family Psittacidae; genus Psittacus; species Psittacus erithacus. The sequence continues at coordinate 16,611 of WYDI02030933.1, forward strand.
GATACTACACATCTCCATTATGATTTTTTTGTTTTCTCTGTGTGGTCCACTGAGAATTTATCCACTTAAGACATGCTGTAGTTTATACTTTTGTGTTTCTCCTGTGACTAACTCTTAGCTGATCGTTGTTTTCAGTGCTATCATTGGGCGCAGCAGAAAAGATTTCAAGAAATACTTGTTCAACTTCATCGCTGCAATGCCTGCTGTAAGTGCTTTTCTTGTGCCAGCCTTTAAGCAGAACATTTTAAATGCAAATTAGGAATTTGAGGATAAGCTTTCAAATAAGTGGCCTAATACCCATAGAAATTAGCTATTTTATGTGCAGGTCTGTATTTAAGTTTTTGGCCTCAGTGGGGGGAACTTCATCAGCATGTTTCCTTATTGGTTGCAGCTATTTTTCTGACAGATATATTTAAGGGTTTAGGTTATTTTTGTTGGTAGTAACTTTGACTGATAGCTTAACATGCCACCTGCAGGCCTGCGTAATATCTTACGGCTTAGATGATGTTTCAGCATTGTAGGTTTGGGATTCTTTGGACACCACTGAAGATGAAGTTTTCTTTCTAGTCTTTATTTTTTAGATTTCTTACAGCTTTATCCAAGATTTGTTGTGTTTTTCCCTCACCCTTTAGCTTCTTTTCAGGTTGTCAACATCTCTGACCTGCAGCAGATGTACTTGTTACTACCTATTAGATATTGTACCTGCTTTACAATAGATTTAGAAGCAAATTGAGAAATGTGAAGTAGCAGTTGTCAAATGGTGGCTCTTTCCTAGAACATATCAGAAAAGCTCGAGATATACTTTAGTTTTCAATAACGTAAACTGGAACCTAATCAGAGGTCCTGCATATGCTACATAGTTGGACTTCAGTGTGTTAATAGTATTACTACTTCAAGGGGAAAATTCAGCTGTTATAAAGTGCGCTATCTGTGCCGCAAACTTGTCTAAGTATGTTAAATCTTGTTAGGTAAATATTGAAATGCTGTCTCTTATTTTTAGATCTCTTTAGTGAATAGCTTCCTGAAGTATGGTCTAAATGAACTGAAACTTTGCTTCCGAGTAAGACTTACCAGATACCTCTATGAGGAATATCTTAAGTAAGTAACACCCTGTTAATGTCTAAAGGTTTTAAAAACTAAATTGATTAAGATCAAACCAGATAATTTTAGTTACATACTAAGAAGGTAAAAAGGTGCTTTATAGGGCAGGTATACTGTTTAGAAAAGGTTTTTGGTTGCAACTGCCTTGCAGTTAAAGATGAGTGGCTTATCCAGGTTGTAGATGGCACAGACAGAAGGATAGCAAAGTTGTCTCAATTGGGGGTGGTGGTGGGTGGGGAAATCCTGCTGCTTCCACTACTTGGGCAGTTTCCAAAGTACTTAAATTGCTTTCATACAGTGGTAATAATCCTGCAGATTAAATTGGATGCATGAAACTGAGTAGCTGCTTATGTCCTTCTGCACTGTATTTTGGTTGTTGAGCATGCTGATGCAGAGTCTGTGAGAGTTTTGTAGCTGTAAGTGCAGCAGCAGCGCATAGAGCAGCCTGAGCTTCAACTAAGATGTTTTCAGAGCCTAAACAGTTCTACAGGATTTAGTATGGATCTGGTCAGGCAGAAACATAAGTTATGTTGACTCCCTGCAGCCATTTAACGTTTGCACTACTTTCCATCTTGGTTGCATGAAACAGAGGGTTCCAGTTATTTCAGATCCCAAGAAATGATTTTTTTTTTTTTCTGCCTTGTTTTATCTCAGATCTTATACGTACTACAAAATGGGAAATCTAGACAACAGAATAGCTAACCCAGATCAACTCCTTACACAGGATGTGGAAAAATTCTGTAACAGTGTAGTGGACCTGTATTCAAACCTGAGCAAGGTAAGTTTATCCAGGTAGAACTTTGAGGGATAGCTGTGGATGTTTAGGATGTGATGTCAGAGCACAAAACAATTACTTGCATTTATATGTGTATTGCTTGGAGTATGGTGCTAAAAACCCTACTTCATGATATTATATTATTTCACACTGTGGTTTCCATGACCTCTGCTAAAGTAAAGCTGTGGGTTTTTCCAATTTGTATTAAATTTCCTTTTAAAGAACTTGGCACATTCTTTTGCAGTTGAACAATGATAAGTACACTTTCTCAGCTAGTTAGGCTTCAGAAGAAAATCAATGGCTATCTTTTAGTTATGTAGGAATATTCTTTTGGATAGGGAGGTGTGGTTGAATAAACTTTTCACTCTGTAGTGTAAATTTTAGGGGGTTTAGCTAGTGAAGTAGAATACTCTTTAACGTTTTTAAACTAGGTTTGGGGGGTTTTTTTGATGCTGTGTTGTTCATTCAAGCATAAGCATAGAGCAAAATTACAGGTTGATACATTCAGAAATTCTGCATGCGAAAGCAGTAGTTCAGCTGCTCTAGCTTTGAGAGGAAGTGTATGAAACAGGATGCTTGCGAATTGGGATTTTGCTTGTATTAGGTACATAGGCAACTATATGTCATTATCCCTCTGTTCACAATTACTTCAGTTAAGTAACCATAGGGTTTAGTCCAACTCTGCTTCATAAGCAGGGTGTTACAGGCCTCAAACAGTGAAGTACTCTTATGTACTTTATCTGAAGATACAATGTGTTTATGTTAAGTTCTTGAGTGAATGTTTTCAGGAAAATGTCATGGGGCTGAGATTCTTTTTGTTTTAATAGATTTAGTTTGTATAAGTTAACCAGTGTTGTGCTTTCAGTGCAGAGCTATAACTGTTACTGGGGTGGTTGGTGGTTTCTGAGCTGGTTTTGTTTATGTTGGTGTTCTAATGCCTTTTCTCCTCTGCTTCTCTTATAGCCTTTCTTGGATATAGTTTTGTATATCTTCAAGCTAACAAGTGCAATAGGAGCTCAGGTAAATTGAGTGGGTTTAGCATTATAAGAAAAAGTTCTTTTCTTTGGTTATAGCCCTTGTACCTGTTGAGAGTCTGAGGAAAACTCTACTCGTTAATTGTAGATTCAGCCATAATTTGAAGGGTTATACTGAGACTATGCTTTTACACTTCATGTTTTAGATGCTTTAGTGCTCTCTTGAGGCAAGCAAAATAAACACAGCATTTGCAGGAATTTGATCAACAATTTGAAGAAACAACAAAGTTCTTTATTTTCTTCTGGCAATTACTTGGGAATCGTATTTAGTAGAGTACCCTTCTGGCTGCTATATCTTGCATGGCTTCCATTTAAGGGACAAAATAAGTTTTGTTTCATTGCAGCCTCTATAAAGGAGTCATTCCCTGCATTCAGCTGTATGACATTATATTTCCTCCACTATAAACTGAATAATTTCATAAATAATTCTTCAGCTTAATAAAACAATGCATTATCAGAAATGTTCAGGGTTTGACAAGAAGTGCCTCTGGAACACATGATTTTGTTGGAACAGACTGCATGCAGTAAGGCTTAGCTGAACCTAGGTAGTTTTTGTAGTCTCTGTCTTAGCATTGCTCGCTGTAGTATTTAGTTATTACAGACAGTTTATACCAAATTCAGTTTATGCCTTTGGTTTTATACTGTGCCATACTTCAGTAGTATTTAAGCATGCTGTTTGACAGCCCTGGTCTATTGAATCTCAGGATGCAGAAGAATACGAGTTTTCCCCAAGGATTGCTTGAGAGAAGCAGAGAATGTGTTGGGAGATGTATGCATCAAAGAAGAGAATGTGATTGAAATATTAACTGCTATGTTAGTGTATGACAGTGTAGCAAATACAGAGAAAATGAAGTAGGTAGAAATGGAGGAGAGGAAATGAGAAAAGACAAGGGAATTCTTAATGAAATAAGCTAGGGCAGTAGGACACACAGGTAGCATAGAACTTGAGTAGAAGGCTGGGATGGGAAGGGCATCTAGGGACAGAGAATTGGTGAAATTAGTAAAACGGTATCTACAACATGAAAGAAAGGAATCTGATGGGAATTGCAAAGGTAACTAAAGTGGTAACAGACACCTGGAAGGTGAGAAATCCAAGAATTAATGCATTCTGGCCATTTTGTATATAGATGTTACAATTTGAGACCATCTAGATGGTAAGCTTTTCTTCTGGTTTGATGTTCACAGGGTCCAGCTAGCATGATGGCTTACTTGATTATTTCGGGGTTCTTCCTTACCCGTTTAAGACGACCAATTGGCAAGATGACTGTTACAGAACAGAAATATGAAGGGGAGTACAGATACGTCAACTCACGGCTTATTACAAACAGGTATATATTTACTTGGGTGGCAAGATAAAAGTGACAAAGTAATACTGTGGTATAGACGGAGAAGCTGTATGTTAACATATGTATTTGGAAAGTCTCATGCTATTGGTTCAGAGCAAAGTGTGTTTATCTTTATGAGGATTATTTTCAACTAATTTATATGTGCATTATATTCCTAATTCAAAAGACAAACTGTAGCTGGGGTATAAAAAGCTTATGTTCTACTGTTGTGAAAATGTAAAGACTCCTATTTTCTAAAGTGACTGAAAGAGCTGTATTCCTGTGTTTCATGGCTGACTTCTTCAAAGACTGATGTAAAAAATTTGGTTTTCTTTTTTTTAGTGAAGAAATTGCCTTTTATAATGGAAACTTGAGAGAAAAACAGACTATTCACAAAACCTTCCGTAAACTGGTAAAACTTCTTTTCTCTTTTAAAACATTTCAGGCGACACTTCAATTAATTTTATGATGGTGATTCTTGACATATTTTAGTATAGATTGAATTATAGTGGCTTGGTGTTTATGCTGCTACAGTCATTAGATTTAAAAAAATGAGTGGGCTGTAAGCAGAAGCCAGGTTTCTGATAAAATGGTCTTTCTGTTGCCATTTACCTCCTTTTCACCCTTTTCACTACAAAAACTATTCTTTCACTGCTCAGTTTCAAGTGTAGGCTGTGTAGGAGTGCAGGTCTTTGCCAGCAGAGACACTTGTGCAGTGCTTGTCATCATTATAGGTGTGTTGAGGTATCTGTGACTTAGGGAAAAATAGTTGATGGGAATCAAATGTCTGTAAAATAATAAAAGATAATAAAAAAGGTACTGATCTAACTTGACCTTATTTCTTCTGTAACTTACCAGGTGGAACACTTGCATAATTTCATCCTGTTCAGGTTCTCAATGGGTTTCATTGATACCATCATTGCCAAATGTAAGCATTTATCCAGTGCTAATGGATTACTATAAATAACAAAGTACTCAAATTTTAAAATGAAAAGTCTTTTTTTCTTATTGCTTTAATTAATGTGTAGCTTAATATTTACTCTTAAACTTCAGACCTTGCCACTGTGGTGGGTTACCTGGTTGTTAGTCGCCCATTTCTGAACCTGGCTGATCCTCGTCACCAGAACAGTACTCATGCAGAACTTTTGGAGGTAAATAGAACAGAATTAAAACCATTTCCTGAATTTAAATTCTGTTAGTCTACATAAAGAAATGTTCTTCTACTCTAGGATTACTACCAAAGTGGAAGAATGTTACTGAGAATGTCTCAGGCCTTGGGCAGAATAGTTCTAGCAGGCCGTGAAATGACAAGATTGGCTGGGTAAGCTTCATAAATAGTTGTGTCAAGTTATCTTTCTTAAAGTGATGTTGTTGCTGTTTTTCTTCTCATTTCAAGAAACTGACTTAGAATTAAAATGATTTTGTGTGATTTGTTCACTGCAGCACCCTAGAAATCTAGGGGTTAAAAATATTTGATGCTGAAAAATTCTGAAGATGTGATAATTATGTCCACTAGTAATTTCGTATCTGAACAGTAGCAGCATACAGTTTGAATGTTTAATTGAAACAACATCTAAGAAGAAAAGTTACCAAATACTTGTCTATTACAGGAAAAGCTTCTCGAAAGTATCGTGAATATTGGACAGCCTCAGTGCAACTCAAGTGTTAACGTTTTGTTTCTGTGCTGGGTTGAATAACTTTGTCATTTTGATAGTTGTACTTTAATATTAGAGTTACTGTTGATTTCTGAAACTTCTCAAGATTAATTATGGTTGATTTTATGGAGTTTTTGTGGTTTGTTTTTAGTTTCACAGCTCGAATTACAGAATTAATGCAGGTTCTGAAGGACTTAAATGGTGGCAAATATCAGCGTACCATGATATCACAGGAAAAAGGTAGATATGACATAATATGCGATATATGCATCTCTCTGCAGTGTTCCAGACTCCAACACTTTCTTCTTATTTTAAGATACAGATAAAAAGCCAGCTTTGCCTTTGATACCTGGATCTGGAGAAATTATCAACACCGATAACCTTATCAAGTATGTTTACAAAGTTTCTACAACTTCAGTATTTTTGACTTAGCCTTGAAAGACAAAAGTCATTCCCTCTGCCTCTGTTAACGGAGGTTTTAATACACGTTATTACAATATGCAGCTCCTGTTGTGCTATAGTTTATTTACAAATAATTCTGCCTCACTCCCTTTCAGCATTTCTATTATGTAAGTCAATCCTTGTCCTCTCACATTAGCAGAAGACATAATATGTTGTCTGGACATAGCCTTTGTAGTAATATTTCCAGCTGTCCTTTGGAATATGACTTCCCCGACCTTTTTGTTGACACTTTATCAGATTTCTTCTTAGAAATAAGTTGGTTACAGATTTTATTCCATGATATAAATTAGAGGTAAAATTCATGGGCAAGTCTGTATTCAGTTTGTGTATCTGCATGCTTGGACCCTTCACTGATGTACTCAAGTAACAATCAGGTCCTCAGGTTTTTGCAGTTTGAGGGTCATAGTATTGACATAGTAATACTACCTGAAGATGTGGAGAAAAGCCAGGTAATAGATGAAATAGCCTCAATCTGGACAATATGGAAATCAGATAGTGGAGTGAAGGGGAGTGAGAGGAGAAAGGAGATGTTAGATTTACTTTTATTATTTTATTGAGGGGGAAAAGCAAACAAAAGCAAGGGGGAGGAGAGCAGCGAATCATTCTTAGTGTATCCTGGAACTAATGGACTGAGCTTCCACTACCAGGTGTAAAATGAAGAGCATCTTTAAATGTAGGTTTTTATCCACAAGGTGTTTTGGAGACCAAAGGCTTAGAAGGATTCAGAAAGCAAATATGTGAAGACAAAAAAACCTACCAACAAACTATAGGTAGTTGTTAAACACTAAGGTACCACTTGTGGTTCAAGAACTTCCTTAGCTTTTAATTGCCTTTTATTTTAAATGTTGCAACGCAGGTTTGATCATGTTCCGTTGGTGACGCCTAATGGAGATGTTTTGATTCAAGACCTTAACTTTGAGGTAAGTTTCCTAATACCGTAGAAAACTATATTCATCTAAAGTTTTAAAGGGGAGATGATAATTTCAGAGGTAATCTGATCTATAAATATATGTACAATCAAAGCTAGAGAGGTGCTTATATGACATGCTTAAATGTGAACAAAAGTAATCTTCATGTTAGGTCAAAATGAGAAAATAAAAAAACAATGAGCTGTTTGCCCCAAAGTGTTTTCATTGTTACAAGTGTGGGTTTTTACCCAGCTGCACTTGGTGCTAGACTAGTTGGAAAAGACAAAAACTAAGTGATTACTGGAAATCAGTCCTTGTAGTGTCAGGAAGTGCTATGTACAAGCCTATGAGAATACCAGCTTGTCTTAGTGTTTGCAAAAGCTTTCACCAGTACTTCCTCACCACACTTCTAATGTGTTGGCTTTGCATTTTTAGGTTCGATCTGGTGCAAATGTATTGATTTGCGGGCCAAATGGGTGTGGGAAGAGCTCGCTTTTCCGTGTTCTTGGTGAGGTAAGGAAACTTGTGAAAATGAACAATTACAAAGTTGTAACTGGACTTTTTTCAGTCAATTTTAAACCTTTCTCTTGTTACAGTTGTGGCCTTTGTTTGGTGGGCGTTTAACAAAGCCTGTAAGAGGAAAGTTGTTCTATGTTCCCCAGGTGAGGCACAGTATTTTAGTTGACAGTAGTTTTTCTCTTTCTTCATACTTTGGTTACGCTTAGAAATATTTGACCTACCTTTTTGTTTCTGTCTGTATCTCAGAGACCATACATGACTCTTGGAACACTCAGAGATCAAGTTATATATCCAGATACTTTAGAAGATCAGAGAAAGAAAGGTATTTCTGACCAGGTAATGATAATTCATTCATGAACCCTTTCTGTTGCTTAAGATGTGTAATGTTTCAGATTTAAAAGTACTGAAACTGCTACTAAAACCACTGCATTTAGTTTAATGTTTATCAGGGTTGATACTACACCAGTATAATAGTATAACCCTTTATAACCTTCTTTAGTTATTTCTTTAAGTTCACTTAAGCTCTACTTGTCATTTCTGTTTCATTAAAAGGTGCTGAAGGAGTATTTGGATAATGTCCAGCTGGGTCACATCTTGGAACGTGAAGGAGGCTGGGATATTGTTCAGGATTGGATGGATGTACTCAGCGGGGGAGAGAAGCAGAGAATGGCAGTATGTGTCTATGATTCTATGTCTCAAAAGTGTAAATACTTAACAAATACAGGACCTGGTCAAAACTGTAACCTAAATTGTAAGCAATTCCTGTTTAATTAAATATTAGTATTTTCCTTAAAAGGAACCCTCAAAATATGAAATACCTGAATACTGAGGGGGAAAAAAAGGAAACCAAACTAAAATAGTGTTGTTTGTATAAAAAATTTAATAGGAAATATTGACCTTTTATCACCCATTACACTTTGGTTATATAAACAGACGTTCACCAGTGGGTGCCAACCTAAAGGAAATTCCCTTGCCACAGTAAATTTTTGGACACGAAGTCTTAGTTTCACTTGTAACGCTGCCTTGGTTGTAGTGCTATATCCACAGTAGCCTTTTGGTTTGCATTGCAGATGGCAAGGTTATTCTATCATAAGCCCCAGTTTGCAATTCTGGATGAATGCACCAGTGCTGTTAGTGTTGATGTAGAAGGCTACATTTACAGCCACTGTCGGAAGGTAAGCTCTTTGTTGCTAGAATTCTATCTCTGTATGTTAAGAGGAAACCTAAAATGATAAAAGGCACCTAAAAGCTTAGAAGGACATGGAAGGACCCTTTATGCACACAAGAATTCAATAATTGTTTTGTAGCCTTAGGATAATTTAGATGTACACGTGGCCTCTGTATATCTTACTAACTGCTAAGTAGCCTTACTACTCCAGATAAAGTCTTAAAATGTCAAGTGAAGATAAAATAATCTAAGATTTTATACTTTTTTTGTTGTCCAAGAGCCTTCTATTGGCCAGGACATCAAAATGACAGGGTGGAAATTAGCATTTCCATCTATTTTGAGATATGAAAAGCCAAGCACTGTAGGAAAACATGGTGATACTGAATATATTTTTCTTCTTCCTTTCTCTCTTAAACTCACCATTTGAGATTCTGTGTAGTGCAATGTGAAATATCAATAGAATTCACCCCTCAGCCTAGGAAAGAACTGACTGAAATAACATTAACTGTTCAGCAGCAATATTCTCAGAATGGTAATGGAGCAGACCTGTGCATCCACTGAAATATGTGCTTGAAACTTGAAGTGGAAACTTAAGGAGCCTTCTGTGGTAGTAAATTCACGCTGGTGAGGACTCTGCAGAAGAATGGACATAATTCCTTAATTTTACCGCATTGATATCAATACCCTGACAACTTTCTATGTCTGTTTTGCACATACTTGTTATTCTGTTAATTTGAATGTTCACTTGTGGTTTACAGTTCCTGTTGTCAAGTGGCTAATACATGTTTCTGGAAAATAGAATTCCTGGTTAAGCTGTCCTTGCAGAAAGAAAAAATGCTACCCTGCTTTATCATCAGAGCCATTTTGGCTTTTAATTGGTGCTGCTGTTAGGGATGCATAATCAGCTGAGTTGCAAGGAAACTAAGGAAGATTATTCACCTTTAAATTGTTACTTTAGAATGTTTTAATAGCTTTTGTGGTTTGGGGTGTTTTTGCTATTAAAGTGGACTTCTTTTACTCACCAGGTTTGTTGGTTCACCTACCTTCTACCTTGCCTCCTTTGCCCAGTGTATGTTTTGCCAAATGATTAGGAGCAAAAGAACAGTGAAATCAATTAAAAAAGAGAAATCCCTCCTGCTTTTCAATTTATTCAACTGTTAAATCTTATATAAAGACTGCATATGTATACTGTTAATAATAGGGTCTGGAAGTTTGTGTTTATGAATGTAAGCTCTTCAGCTGATGCTGACAAATAGCCAACACCTAACCCATGAGACAAATTAACTGCTTTATTGTGTGTATTTTCTTCATGTAGGTTGGCATCACTCTCTTCACTGTCTCCCACAGAAAGTCACTCTGGAAACATCATGATGTATGTACCCTTTGTTTTTGCTAAGGGTATTTGTGAGTTGTAGGGGTTTTGTTCTTTGACTTTCAAGGTGTTCTCCTTTTAGGTCCTTAGAGATGATGACCTGTTGTTTCAAAAATGTTCTACTTTCATAATCCAGTTGCTTATTTGAAATACTCTTACGCTTCTAGTTATCAAAACTAACCCAAAGTCCCTAATTGCCTCAAAACTGTGGAAGGCTCATTAGGTACTTAAGTCTTCTTTCTTAGTCTCAAAAACCCCTTCAACCAGAATCCAGTAAACAGCATGAAGTTTTTGCTTTCAAGGTACTTAATATATCTATGCTGAAAAGTTAATCTTTGTTACTGTAATACTGTGTAATACTTCTTTTCTTCCAAACTGAGATTTTAGTATTGCTATTACATTTTATGCAGAGAGACTGTATGTGTGTGTGGAAAATACTGAATGAATACACAGGGATGAATGTGTACTTAAATATATTATCACAAAGCCCAAGACAGCAGTGTTAAGTCTAGCTGTGACCATTAGACTGACGGATGATACTAAGGGAGAAAACAACAGTGTTCAACTTGTTTCCAGAGGCAATTGAATATAATGAAATGTGAGGAGGGAAAAGCTAAAGACCTGGTAATTTTCAAGTGATTGCTAATATATGCTGTTCTATTTCAGTTTTACTTGCATATGGATGGCAGAGGAAACTACGAGTTCAAGAAAATAACTGAAGACACAGTTGAATTTGGATCTTAAAGTCATGAACTGAGCTGCTGCAAAGACTGATTACAGGAAGTGTGTATTATGGCAGACATTGTACAATACAACTACTCAGCTCGTTTTCTAAACGAATTAACTAGGATAACCCAAAACAAGCTGTTAAGCATTTACTGTTATGTAGGATATTGCTAATTGTGTATATGTTGGTTTAATTATTGATACGTACTAAGAATGTCCTTATTCTTGTGGTTTAAAAACCTGCCTAAATTAAATTGGGCTTAAATCAGTGTAACCTGATTCATCCTGGGATGCAAACTATTTGAAATCAGCTGATTTGACTTTTGTAGACCTTCTTTCCCTTGAGTGAAAAGCCCTGTTAAAATTAGGGTTGCTACCTCTCTTGTTCCTGCAAAGCAGTCTTGGATTTTTGCTCTGTTCTATGCATATTTCTGAGTTATCTCATGCAGTGCAGGACATTCTCCCATCTTCAGATCTGTGCCCAGTTAAATGAAACAGCCTTTTCCTTGACCAAGCCTTGTGATGTAGCCAATATGCCCTTGCTGATAAAAGATGGACTGAACCTAAAAGACTGAACTAATTCCTTCTGGTAAAAAATTACACTTTTTTTTTTTTTTTTTTCTGGGTTTTGAATTCTCTTTAACATCTCTTTGTCCATGCAGTTCTCTCTGCTGCTCAGCAATCCCATTCTCAGTTTAGCAAGAGCTTCATCCATCTCCCACTCCAGCAGCCCTTTTTGTGTCAGAGAAATACTTTGGTAATGCAGAGTTGAGAGGAGGTTGAGGGACGAAAGAGATGACCAGGAGGAAAAAAAGAAAGAGAAGTCATGTATCTTGTATCAAACAATTTCGTGCATATATTCAGCTCCAAAGAAATGAATGGCTCCACAAATAGAGAAGAGAATGTGGGTCCAGTCACTCTTCTCTTGAAATCAGAAGGGGTTAGCATGGACTCCAGAATGTTAGTCTGTGAAACAGCAGACTCTTGTCTGTCTGTTGTGTGTTCAGTCCTGTAATACAGCAGTTGCTTTTTCCAAATTCCTATTTCCCTCTTCAAAAAAATGAGATCTTATCATGGTTTTAGCTGCCTTTCAGATCTGAGATTGAAACTTAAGTGATAATGGCACTTGTTTGGTCTTCTAGGCTGTAAAGCCTACAATGATGCTTTCATCCTTCATCTTCATCCTCTTTATTTGTCATGAGGTTTCTTGATTTCTGATACAAATGATTCACCAGTGATTCTCCCTGTTGTCTAAGGATCTCTAGTCCCTGCTGGTTATCTTGGTCCAGCTGCCAAGTCCCCTTGCAGAAACCCAACTCTTTAAATAGTTTACTGCAACTGTTTTCTCTATACAAATTATTTTGTGGTTGCCATGTGACTTTGACAAACATAAATGCAGCAAGGTGGTTTTTCTTTTGTGTGATCAGGGAAGAGGAAGGTGTAACTCAAACTGAATCACTCTTTAGGCTTTAAAACACATACTACCAATACCTGTTGTATGGTGAAGGTCTAAGTCGTTATTTTAGTGTTCCATATAAGATACAATGTAGGAATGCACTACATGAAGGCATGCATAAAATATGCAATAAATCTGTTCTCTGTGCATCTTTTATCAAGGGTTTAGATTAAAAACAAACCCAGTTTTTTATAGAATGGGTACGTATTTGGATGCACTTCTGTCTGTTAATTTTTATCAGATTTGATCAACCATCATCTTTCATGTCGAAATCACTACCTGTTAATACTTTTCCTTTTATCCTAGTCCTTGTCCGTTCTTGTTAGTGCTATTATTATTTCATAGTACTCAAATGCAAACAGCTACGCTGGTATAAGAATCTAGTGACCACATTAGATTCAAAGTATAATGCATCAATGAAAATCAGAAAAGCCTCTCTGAGGTGTAATGTATTCAAGAGAGTAAGGTACCTGAGTAAATTTTCATGCTTGATCCACAAGAAGGCAAATAGATATCTCATTTTACTAATTTTCTTTCTATTCCTTCAGATTCTCACATCAGCCATAACGTAGCAGGTAGCAGCATGCTGTGCTTGAGGTGGTAGTCTTCTGGTAATGGTAAACGTGACAGTAGGGATGCCAGATAGTTTGTTGCATGGGGTTTTTGGGGCTTGGTTTTGTTCCTTTTCGTGAAAGTTCTCAGCACAAATGCAACTTCTTCTCTTGGAAAGGATATTTTAGTAACCTTTTTAGATATACAAGTTAAAAATCTCTAAAGTGAGAAAGCTGCTGTTTTCTTTGTGACTAGGGCAGGCTTTGCAATGGAGTAGTGAACTTGGGATACTTTAATGTATTTCAAGACTGGCAAGCAAACCCCCGCACAGCACACTTCCATAGCACCCCAGCAGCCAATCCCAAGGTACTTTACATTTCAATTGGTTAATAACAGAATTGTATGTAATCTCAGATTAATTTCAAATACTAAAATCAACTTAAAAATCCAGCTCCATAAGTAAGGAGGAATAGGCTTGCCTTTAGATGCCATGAAGTTCACTGGAACTGAGAATGCTAATATCTCCTTAGGGCCAGGACTAAGTGTTTCTGAATATACTGGAAGGAAAGAAAAACATTCTTCTGTGCTTGATTGTAAGAGAGGCTCATAAAGAAAGTATAAACAAGAATGACGTTTTAGAATGATATTCTTAAAAGGCCTTACATTAAAGTATTTTGAGATAGACTTGATCTAATGAAAGACTGTAACAAATCTAATGACAATGCTCCAAGTCTCAGTTCTGTTGCAGAATTGCACTGTGATACTGTATTTTAGCTATTATGTCTTTTTAATAGCACAAGATGGAAGATTGTACATGGGAATTCTGAACTAGTGATACAAAGTATTGATGAGGATTTCCAGTCTGAAACGGTTGGTGTTTTGAAGATGGTACTGGTAATAGTCAGATGGCTGCATTTCAGCAGTGTGGGAAACATTCCTGTATGTATATATTGTAAAGTGTTTTGGAGGGAGAAACGGCGCTATGTAAATGTAAGACATTAAGTGCCTCAAAAAATAATAAATCTAAAGATAAAATATATCTAGGCTTTTTATGTTTCTTGATGATGTTATTACGAATTTTGTAGCAATACAGCAAATGCATGCTCCACAAACATCAGGTTATTTGATGAGTGGATCATAGATGCATTAATCTGCTCTAAGTCTGCACTGATTCTGGCCTCTCTCCCCATTATCCACTGACCACTTCTTTTCCCTTCAAGTTCATTGTTTTTAGAAGAGCCTAGGCCTGAATAAGGTTAAAATGTATCAGATTGTGGTGATTCTTTTGAGTGTTCTTTAATCTTGCTAACTTGAGGAAAATAGGATAATGGCTCTCCACCTTTACTGTACTGGTGATTTTTAATGGTTTTCCTTTGTTGTGGTAGACATACTTGAACTTGGTAGTGTAAGAGTGAAACCAAGATATGCCTGAATGCACCAATCAACTGTTAACTCTGGGCTCTCTGCTACACAGGACATTCCAAATGCTCGGTTTGTGTGCCTCAACACTTTGTTTCTTCCTTATGTAGAGTGAAAACATCAGTTCCTGGAACAGTAGAACTGAAGCCATGGAGCAGCACATTCCAGCTCTTTCTCAAGGATCAATCCACCATCTTTTGAAGGTGTTGAGAAGACTTGGTGCAGAGTTTGAATTCTTCCAGGAAAAGCTGGCATCCTAGCAAGTATGAGGGTCCAACTGGTGCAAAACCTAGTGTCAGACCTATTTCGTTCGTGATTGCCAGAGTGAAATTAAGACACAAAGGAGGTCAAGTACTGTAATCAGTCAGTTGGTTTATTACGAAAGGACAATTATTATTAAAAGGGATGTTACTATTAAAAAAATAAAATATAGAGATAGGACAGATCAGAAAAAAGATAGAAATCAAGACAGAATTGGGGTGCAGGGAAATAGTCGCCACCGTGGATCCAGCCGTGTCCTGAGGGTCTGTAGTTGTTGTCCTCAGTGGTGGGAGTCCTCCAGGGTCTGTAGTCAGCATCAGAGGTAGTGTCCCTGAGGGTCTGTAGTAGTCGCTGGAGGTGGGCGTCCCAATGGTGATTACCCTTCTCTTATTATGAGTTGAGGGAGTACTTCTGTTTTTAATATAAGGAACAACATGTTCCTGGTGGAGCAGCTTCGCTGGTCTTGCAGCCAGCTTTTCAACTGCACATCTGTAGCAATTCTTGAGGTAATGGGCAGCAATTTGTCACATCAGTCCTTAAGATAATGGATGGAAGATTCTTGTCTCAGCTTCTCCCACCCATCTCTCAGGCAATGAATGGTGGAATCCCATCTCAGCTTCCCATACTAATCTGAGACAAGGGACAGTGCAATCTGGTTTCAGCTCAGTCTCTCACAGCCAGTCTGCATTGCTGCAAGGAAGTTTCTTGCCAAATGTGACACCAGTAGTGGAGTAGACGCACGTGGCTGGACATCCCAAATACAAGATTACTTTAGCACCATTTCAAAGTGATTTGTACTGTAAGAAAATTCTGGATATACTGCTACTTCATTAGCTGTGTACTGGAGAAGATGAGGAGAGTGACTAGGGAAGGGAAACAGTGCAGCATGGAGTGCTGTGATGACTCGTGACAGGCTTTTTCTTTCAATCCCATCTAGTGTTGACAAATGACTAACGTTTCTGCAGAACAGGAAATTCAATCTTCATGTTTCTTAAATTTAGAAAGCAGAAATACCCTGTGGATTAGGAGTAGAGAGAAAGAACTAATTTAGTGATTCCTCCACTGGATGCAGCTTTCGGCACACTCGACAGATACCAGTGCATCTCCTCATCCTTGGTGTTCTGAAGTGGTCTAGAAATGTGAAAAACCCATTGAGGTTGGCCTGTCATCAAGGTAGGAGTTAAAAAGTCATGTATATTAAAGAGTATATGTAGTTGTTATAGATACTGTGACATGGCCATAGAAACAGCCATGCTAATGAGCACCTACAGTCCAACTGTGAGAAATAGTAGGGGGAAAAGTTACCTTTCTTTTATAGAAAAAACAAAGGGCAATGTTTATCTGCCAAGAAGAAAATCAGTAATGTGGAAGCTCAAATTTCTGCTCATAAAACTGCTGTTCAGAACACTTATGTCAATGTATAATGTATTTGCTGCCTGGTTAGGTGTAGATAGCAGCTGGTTTATGCCAGTCCTTTCCATGAGCACGGCAAGAGTTTTCTTAGTTTTATGAATCAGTGATAGGCAGCTCTTCTGGGAGGGGGTTGGTTGGTTTTCCCTTCCCATGTTGGGGTTCCAGGCTTTTGCTCATGCTCTTGATACAGACAGACCTGTATTAATGATGCCTTAAACTTCACTTGGAAGGTCAGGATGGCTGCGCATGTTACAGGTTCCTAGAATCTGGTTGTCAAACCCATCCCGTCACGTGCGTTCAAGCATCACATGAGACTGGTTTCATCTTGAAACAACATACAAAAGGAAAGGGAAAAGAAATTGCTTTTCCTGGCAGAAGGAGCTCTGGTGCTGTAGTACCCAGGCCCATTTCTCACTTTGCTTGTCGACAAACCAACATTCTTCTTACCCACCCTTCCCTCTTTCTGGGAAACAAGTGGCCTCCACTCATGATGCTGCACCAAAATAGCACAGAACTGGAAAAACCAGGTCAACGCTGTCCAGACAAAACTCAGACTGCTGAGATTGGTTTACTTGGGTAGAAATAGGGAACTCCACCTCCATGACTGAGTCAGCTTTCTGCTTTAAATAGCTTTTAGAGTTTGGCACAAATCAAAGCTGGTTTTTTTCAGCTTGATAATAGAAAGTTTGGGGTATGCTGCTCTGGAAGAAGACACTCCACAGAGGCAATTGAAGAGATGTATGTAACCAAATACATCATTTCCTTAGACTGAGCTGTTGAGTGCAAGCAGGTGCTAAACCCCATTTGACTGATTTTAATTGGGGTGACTCATGATAAGGTGAGTTCTGTGAAGAAGCCTTTATTTAGTTACTTCATTGTGGTGTTCTGCCACAGGAATGTATTGGCATAAAAGCAACAGCTCTAAAACCAGCTGTGCCAGAAGTTGCCAGTGTGACAGACTCAGCAGAACGCTGACAGATAATGAAGTATCTCCAGAGGGGCTGATGAGCAGATGGATTTGGTAAAGCAGCAGTTAAAAAGAAAGGCATGTGTGTGAGAGGCTTCTTAAAACTCAGCTGCGGTCTCACATATTGCAACAGGACTTCTGGAAAGCCAGGAGCTGCTAGCACATTGTTTTGGAGCTTAGGAGGGAATTAAAGGCCAAGGTCAAATCTGCACGTGGACGTTCTTTCCTTGTTTTAACGCGCAAATGCCAACCAGGTCATTAAAGTAGGTGTTTGTTTTATTGGGAATGTTGTATTTGTAACAGTCCTGAGTAGGGAACGTGGAAAGGCTGCTCGAGGTCACTGCTTCAGTGCTAACAGAAATCTCCTCGTGCTCAGGGTGCCGCCTCTGAAGCACTGGGGTGCATCCTGCTGCCGGGACAGAAGGTGGGTCTGAGGGGCAGTAGTAATCCCTGTGTACACCATGTGTGGTGTTGTCCCTGAGGCTGTTACGCAGCGTAGTGACCCACCTGAGAGCCTCAGTACACAGGAGCAGCCCCTCTGCTGGGACCTGTTCCGACTCTTGTGCCTGGCACTGTCCCTGAGTGCAAGGCCACACTCTCGAAAGAACTCGGAGCACGTGAAGCCCAGAATAGCCCCAGTTACAAACACGGCTGCATTCCAGCTATTCCCACCCGTGCCTTTCTCTTCCTTGCTGCTGGCCTGATAGCGGGTTATCACAGCTCCAAACGTAGCTTGTACTTCAGCATGACTTGGAGGACTTCTACAGCTCAACTGGGCGCGTGCAGTGATAACCCATTTCCAGTGCTCCTAGAAAACTTGAGTCCCTTCCCTGAGGTGCTCAGACCATTCCTCTAAGAGTTAACAGCAGCAAGAGGAATCTGCTGTTTGAACCGTAGCAAGGGAAAAAGTTCTGGATGGAAGCTTAAAAGTCTGTGTGAAAGTCTTCCAGTTCTCAGCTGCTCCTCAGTGTTCTGAGGCTGAAGGAGAACCTTGTCAGGAGCAGGGACTCCGGTTTTCTGCAGGCTTTACCCCCACTGTGCAAACAGCGGGTAAAGAAGCACTTGTTGCTGCCTGTGGGACTGTCAGCTGGAGCCTTGTTTCCAGCAGTGCTTGAGAAGTGGACAGGGAGATCCTGGCACAGGGGAGCACGGCTGAATGGAAGACAGGAGCTTTTAGGGGCAGAGCTGCTTCTGCCCGTCCTGCCAGACCTCACTGAGCTGCTCAAGCTGTTGCTTTTCATTACTGGGAAAGACTTAACAAATCCCGGTTCCCTTTTCCTTCAAATCTGGGTGAAGCCTGGATTCAGACGGGGCGGAGCTGAACGAGACCTTCAGGAACATCCGGATTGGAACGTGCCGATGGTGCCTTTCTTTGCCACTCGGGGCGGAAGAGGCTGCGGGGGCGCGGGCGGGGCCGAGGAGATTTGAGCCGCGGCGGCCGCCGTCGTCCCCTTCCGCGGGGCTCGTTCGGCCGGGTGCCGCCGCGGCCGGTCCGGGCTGCCCCGGCGGGGCCCAGGTAAGGCGCGGGGAGGGCTCGGCCCGAGGCCGGGAGCGGGAGCCGGGGCAGGGCCCGGCCCGCGGGTCCCCCATACGGTGCCGAAGCACCCCTGGGCTCCGCTGAGGCTCCGGGGCCGTCACGCAGCGCGCGGGGTGCGGGGTCAGCCGGGGCCGGTTCGCGGCTCAGTCAGGGCCGGTCTGGGCTCAGGAGGTGGTTTGGGGGCTTCGGAGTGTGTTTGAGCGCGCAGGAGGGTGCTCGGGGCCCGGAGCCGGGTCTCTG
This sequence comes from Psittacus erithacus, assembly GCA_009867235.2. Classification (NCBI taxonomy): domain Eukaryota; kingdom Metazoa; phylum Chordata; class Aves; order Psittaciformes; family Psittacidae; genus Psittacus; species Psittacus erithacus. The sequence continues at coordinate 35,501 of WYDI02030933.1, forward strand.
CAGCACGGCCCCAGGGGGCGTTTCCGGGCCGCAGATGGAGCCCGGGGCTGGGCCAGAGCCCGAGTCCTGCGGCTTTGGGCCCAGAAACGAGCCCCTCTTGGGGGTTTCTGGGGTGAAAGCTTGGGGGGGGGGGGTGGGGGGCGGGGGGGGGGGGTCGGTGGCGCCGGGGGGGGGGGGGCCGGGGGGGGGGGTCCTTGTAGGGGGGGCGCTTGGTGGGGGGGGGGGGTCTCTGAGGGAGGGTGTTCGG
>WYDI02030934.1:0-24071 GCA_009867235.2 Psittacus erithacus
CATCGGTGTTATCAGTGCTGTTCCCAGGCCGAAAGTCAAAAACACAGCACTGCACCAGCTACTAAGAAGGAGAAAAAACGACTGCTACTGCTGAACCCAGGACATAAAGGCAATAGGCTTGCTCTTATTCAATACAAAGAGGTCGTGACTGGAAATTCAAAATGAAGCATGGCAAAGATGCAAATAATGAGACTAGGCTTAGTGGGTCAGATCGAAGATCCACTTAGTCTAGTCTCCTCTCTGCATTAATTACTAAGGTGGATGCTTTAGGACAGGTGTCAGGACAGGATGACAAGCAGTAAAATGTTGTACCACTACAGCCTTCAAGGATTAAGGACTCAGCAGCTTTCTGAGCAAGAGTCCTGGTTTTGTGTTTAATAGCCCTCAATAGATTTTTCTGTCAGAGTTCAATGATCTGCTTTTTGACCCTGTTAATATATAGCTTCCAAACTTGCTGTGCCAAGAAATTGGTTACATTGGAAGGCATAAACAACATAACCAACATCCCTCACTTTCCAGAAGCTTTGTAAAGGAACACAGGGGCCTTTGATGTTCGCTTTTGTGTTTTAAGACTGTGTAATCTACATCTACTAAAAATAAAGCTATGGTGCCACATTTGCCTTGGAAATCCCTGTGTAACAAAAAACTGAAAACATTTTCTGTGGCTTTATCTCTTTTTATGCATCTTTCCCTAATCAACTACTGCTTGCCACCACTGCAGCCAGAACAGTGAATTAAAGGGACGCATGGCAGGCCTGGTACAGTTGTATTTACAACACTCCTTCAGAAAAGCAAGTATGAAATAACATTACTATCAGGCTTAAACACACTCCTTCCAACACATCTACATGTCACTTTGAGACTCATCTGCACACCACACTTTTTATTTAGTCCATGATTTCATGTTATTTTTGTTAAAAAGTATATAAATATTTGCAGGAGCAAAACCTAAAAGGTTTATAACAGTTTTAAAATATGTAAATATTTTAAATCTTCTACATGTACAGAATGTATTTATGTTTTCATATACCAAATTAAACATAATTTATAATATTAAAACCATAAGTAAAAAAATTATCATATTGAAATTTAAATTAAAATTTCTTTTTCAGACATTCTGAAAGACTCAAAACACAGATACAACTCCACTTGTCATGGGAAAACTTTTATATTCAATGTCTCATAACTCTTGAGTTAAGATCATTAAGATCCGATTCATACGCTAATCACTTTGATTTTTACCTTGATTCACAATTACCTCCTTCAAACAGTAACATCTCATTTACAAGTTTATTTCCTTGTGTCTGTAGATCATGTGGAGGACTGAAATGCACAAAAATGTACTTTTCAGCGAGAAACAGTAAAGAAATTTAAATGTCCCACAAGTTCCCTGCACCCAAGTTTCTAACCTTTCAGCCTCAGCTCCCCCTTTAAGCATCTCTTACCAAGCAACTGCTGTTGGTTAGTACTTAAAATATTCACAAAAGGTTTTCAATGTCATTCCTGAACCTCTAATACTTCGATAAGAAAATTTAACTGCAAGTGTCATGAGCTTGTGTTATTCCTAATGAGCCATCCACTAGAATTTTACTTACTGTTTCCGCATAAAATTTAACATACCTTTTTCTCCCCCCTCCTCTTAACCACATGGTCAAGCATCAGTTTAATCAGAACGCACTGACTTCCAACAAGTTTCCTCACTACACACATTGGCACAGTATATATTAACTTCTCTCACAGGAGTACATAAATCCTGTCAGACAAGAAACATGATGGAAGGCAAGTAACAGAAAATCTAGTAACTGGAAAGAGATTATAAGTGTGGAGCTATTTCAGATACCAGCATAAACCGGCTGAGAAATGACGCAGGCATTAAGTTTACAAAAAGGGGAAAAACCAGCACTGTGACATGAATGTACCTGTGCTCAGAGCAGAAATTTCAAGTTCCTTTACATGCAACACAGGAATACTGTTAAAGGCATAGCAAATATTGCCTTTCTCATTTCATTAATTCAAGATTTCTATTCTTCAAGCACACAAAGAAACCAAACCAAAGCTCATCCTGCTTGAGTGTTCATCCTAAACAAAAAGTTGTGATACAAAGGCACCTTTAACTCCTGCTATGTTGAAAGACAGAGTGGCAATCCCCTACCGATTCCAAAAGAAAAGCAGTGAAGCAATTTCTTTGGAGAGCAACAAGCTGTGGACTCCAAAAGGAAAAAGGCATATTCCAGTTTCTCTCAGAAAAATCTGAATACAGTGCTGACATGCTGGAGAAAAGCAAAGTTTATAATAGCTTCCTGTTCTCCAAATTAGCTCACTGCTTACTTTTATGCTTTTATTTCGGATACCATTTTAAGTCTTTTAAGTTATTGTCAGGACTAGGGATGCAACACTGGAGACTAGAAACCCAAACGCTAACTGAACGAACACTTGGTGCTCACCACCTAATGCTTTTCAGTGGATCTAGCTCTCCATCTGAGTATCTCCAGTTTTCAAAAGTTGAATTTTACCAGAAAAACATCCAACAATTCTACACATTCACTGGGGGCAGAGGAAAAAGGAATTTGTGAACAAGGGTGAGACAACCATGTTGTAAGACCATTCTATAAAAAAGGCTGATAATATTTAAATAACCAGAATAAATGGCATTAATCGCAGAAAATCTGTATGACCTCTAGACTATTAATGTAGGAAGTACTACAACCATCTGCGTCTTCCTAAACAGAAACTTCATTTTTATCACAACTATATGGATTAAGGGAATTCTTTCCCTAAATATACTTCAAATAAAAGCATGTGTCACTGTTGGAATTCTTCACTGCTCCACTTCAAAATACCTGATGCATTCCCACACTGGTGTGGATGGCTACATAAACATCCAAGAAAGGAGGGAGACAAAACCCAGTGTTTTTGGCATACGTATTTCCTTTAAAACAAACATAAGTTGGAGTTTCTCCCTTAACCTAGTGACAACATACCATACTTTAAGAATATTCTCAATGTACCTTCATAGCATTATCACTAAATGCCAAGATTTACCAGAATTGAATAGCAGCTATACTGAAATACTCCAAAAGCCTAACTTCAGACACATTATTTTATCAGTCATAAGACTGTAACATGCTGTTTGATACTTGACATTTTCATTCATGTTGTGTTTACTGGTGTTTTATATAAACACTTGTTAGGCTGTACAAGCTGTGAGACATTTTAAAGTATGTATTTACATGAGATGGTAATCGTACATATTCTGACAGTACAAGCATTTCACACGGTCAAGACCCTTCTATCATTTCAGTATATAAAAAAAAAAAAAAAAAAAAAGAACTTGAGAAATCATTCATTACAGAATGGACAAAACCAAGGAAACCAGCAGATCTGCCTGTTACACACTGTTCTTGCTTGCTGGTTAACACTCCCATCTGCAATTCTTTCAGTTCTCTTAACCTTTCTCATTATAGTGCTTATTCATTTTGTTACAAAATACATTGTAAGAAACATGCAGAAAACTGAACAAACTAAGAGAAACTCAATAAACAGACAACTGAAAATTTTTAACTGGATGCAGGATTCAGACAATGAAAGTGTTACAGAAAAGACATACCAGAGAAAAGACGATTAATCATAATAGTCACTCAAATGCTAAGAACAATAAAGTTTTTCCCAAATCCAACCAACCCTCAATTAGAGTTCACCAATTAGTTGAGCTTCTCTGATAACCCAGGCCTAATCTGCCATCTAGAGATAATAAAATAAAAAGCTTATTTGAAGTATGAAAAATCAAATCTTGCCATAGGACACAAAATCAATCCCCATTTATCAGGAAGCAGCTCTGCAAAACTCTAGGTTTATGCAGGGACTACAATGTGCATTTCACAAAAAAGAACATGGAAGAGCAGAACTATTTTTAACTCTGTATTAAATGAATACCTTGCCTTGCTAACATGTAAAACTCTTCTTCCCCCCCCCAGTACGCAGTCAGAAATGCAGAGAGGTGGCAAAGCTTTGCTTTCTTTCTGTAGGCAATGGAAGTGATCCATTTTCTAGGAATAAATTGGGCTGAGAAAGTCAAGTACTGATGCTTTTAAAGGCAGAGCCAAAAAAAAAAAAAAAAAAAAAGGAAAGAAGAAACAAGAAAAAGAAATCTACAAAGTAAAAACCTCAAAAAATCCAAAAAACATGAACACTCCAAAAAAGCACCTAACATGTTTCAGCCTCATATTGGCATTCACTCCATGTGACCAGAGTACACCTAGTCAAAAATAAAACACTAAGCTCTGAAACATGCATACTGTCGGCCTCAGGTCATCAAAACCAAAGGCTTTAGTCTATAAACCTGCTTCCGTTAGTCCATGCTGCATACTAATATAGACAAAGCCAAAGATAAGAATCTGAATCCTGGATTCTTCCCCTTTCCTAAGGACAGTAAGTTAAAAATAAAGCAGAGCATAACCCCCACTGAGGGCTAAGACGACCCTTCCCACTACAAAAGCCAATCTATTCCCTGTATATGAAATTCAAAAGTTTTAATTATGTACTACAGTAGCCAGTACAGCAGAGGCAAACCCCAGCTGCTCAAGTAATGGCTTCCAGTATTTTCAATTTTGAAACATTTGAAAACAACAACAAAGAATAGATTAGACAGGACTAATGTATAGGTCAGTTATATGGGGTCAAAGTAATTATGTCTCTTTAAAATTGAGACATTTAATTTTGATTTGGACATAATTTGAAGGAGACTGATACTGCTTTTACACAGATGATGGTCTTAGAATGAGAAGAAACAACATTTGGGGAGAGTATGTTATAGTTAGGCTTTGTATAAGCAACATAAATAAACAACTTGGTAAAACTCCAAGCCACAAAACTGATTGAGCACAAGTCTCAGGAACCATTTACCACCAGAAAACCTCCATGAAGCACAGCTGCAAACATTTGAAGTACTCAGTTAAAGTGATCCTCAATACCACCATTTCTAAGAGCTGAACTGAAGACAGGAATAGAGCAGATTCTGAGCAACCAATACTAAAATATTTAGTGTCAGAGTTTTATATCTAATTGGAAGAATGATGTATGCTTCCAAATCTGCAGGTCTGGATCCTAATCCTATATCAGAACAAGACCAAGGCACGCAACCTTTCCCTCCCCTTTCCCAAGAAAATTCAGGAGCACAAGCTAAAAGCAACCTAGGGCCTATTCCCTCCAAGTCTTGGACAACTAGTGGTCTAGGACTACTGGTTACACTGCAGAGTGCTCTTGTTCTGAAGAAGACACAAAGCTGTAGCATGCTAACTCAGCAACAGCAAGAAGTAAAACTCTGAAAGCTCAGGGATCAGATGGCTCAAACTGCATAGCAATATACAAGTAAACACCATACAGATTCAGGAACTGAACAATGGGGACCCTTCCTCTGGGCAAGCATTAGCACAACTTTCTAGTCTCCTTCTCCAGCAGGAATACTTCACTGTTGTATATTTTCTTATTCTGAAAAATAAGTTAAGCCTTATTTAATTAAACTAAACATTTATCTCATGTTGAGTCAGGAAGTCTTTCAAAAAGAAAATTAGGAAGATAATCTTCTAATTACAAAAAAAAAAAAGGATAACGGACTCTTATTTTCTGAAGACCTTTCAAGGTGCCCGAGCACACGACAGATAGGAAAGAACTTCATGATCAAACTCAAAGAATCCAGTCCAGCTCCAACTCCAAAATCCTCACCTTATGCCCATGCATGGAACACATAATACATGCATACACACAGAGAATATCTTCAGCTAATAAAGACACAAGACCCTTTTTCTCTTAATTGACAATGGTGTACGTGGGCTCTACATCTACACAGACAGTAATTCCTGCCCCTACGTGAAATTTGCTCTAAACATAATCCTACAAAATCCACTTCCTCACCTGTTTGTCCCATTAGCCTTTCTTACACCTCTACAATAAGGAACTCACACTTCAGTATTCCATTAACAGGCAACTTTCTCCTTCCAACTACCATTAGTTAATTCTCATGATTATACTAGTGAAAGTCAGAATTCCTCCAGGCAACGCTGTTTTTTAAACCATCCAGTTTGTGATAACAACTGATATTAATATTCCAAGTAAAATATTATAATGCATTTTATAAATGGGTTACTATTACAATCAGGTGGCTCTTTTATTTTTAAGGTATCAAATCTTGCATACAGTACATAATTTCTTTCTTGACTTCCCAACATGAAGAACAGCTCCTTGCGATCATTAAGGAAACAAAACCAAAACAAATAGAAGGGCATATTTTGTAGGAACTAGTATTAACTAATAGAAATTCAGTTGCAAGTAACAAAGTACAGGACAACAACTTTCAATAGGATAAACATGCAACTGAGAGGCAGGAATTCCTAATTTCCAGTTTAGGCCTTCCAAACAGTTGCTATGACTTGTCCAAGTCCACATTTAACCTATGGCTCAATTTCCATAAATGAAATAATAAACCCCGCACACCTTAGGTTTTATTTGCCTTACAGCCATGTTATAGGGTTAATTAATGTTTGTATAATGCTTGGATTATGCAACAAGTACTAACAAAACAGGATTTCTCCAGCCTTGAGGGTATCTTATTATTGCACTTGCACAGATTATAAACTATGATAACTATGACTGGAAGACAATCTTTGTCATAAACCCTTTCACATGCTTATAACTTTACAAGGAGTTTATTGCTGTGATTGATTTTTTTCCCACCTTTGTCTTTACCCAAAGGTGAATGTTCCAAACACTTCAAAAAGGTTGGTTTTCATTGTTAGACATCATTCCCCCAGTGGAAAGCATTTCTGAATACTTTTATAACTTCATCTTTTTAATTAGAATGATGCAGTTCTTCGTAAGCAAAGTCACATCAAGTTTGAAAAAAAAGTTCTTAAGATACAGCTTTGCAATGTAAAAATGAGATACGAGGCACAGAAGGGGAAAAGCCTATATGCTCCAAATTGGATAGAGGTACTCTCATAAAAGTATCTCACAGGAAAACAGAAGGTCACCTTCTGAGGACAAGCCATTATACTTCCAAGAGAACACGAATACTGTAAACACAACAGGCAGTTAAGCTTCAAACCAAAATCTGGAGGAAGGACTTGAAAAGTCCACTTGCCTCCTCCATACAGATGCTGCCCTCTGACCCACAACAGAAGTATTTCAAATACCCCCTGTTGCTGTTACTGAGGGAATATGATGCAGCTGCCCCTGAACCCAGCCACAGCCAGGCTGCCACTCACCTGAGACAGAAGACCTCAAGGGAAGGGCAGCCTCAGCCATAGTCCCATGCATGAGAAAGCAGGCCTAGCAAAGACCACCAAGACAAAGGGAAGGGGAAGATTAACACAGCCAGTGCTGCAAGACTCTTCCCTTTCACCCTTTTTTCTGTGGGTTACCAGCAGACTTCTTCACACAGGTGCAGCAGAGCAGAAGCCCATGCTGCTTGTTCAAGCCTGAGATTACACCTGAGCTAATAAGTCTCTCTGATCAGAGCTGGCTCTCAGCACTCAAGTTCTGGAAGTACAATGCAGACAAATGGAAGTTGGCTCTGGAAAGTGCCAGAATGAGTCTGGGGTTTATTAGCTCAGTCTTTGCACCATTCAAGAGAATATAACCTGGCCCTAGAAACCAAATAGCTTATTAAAGTGATACTGAACCTGAGCTAATAAACCCTGGCAGGTCCAAACAGACTCAGCACAAAGTCAGCTCAACTGTGTCTGCATCTGTGGCACAATTAACCCACAACTGCAATAATCCACTCAAAACCAAACAAGAGCCCACTATCTGAATTTAAAAAAAATCACTTCTTTTTACTGGACACAAGGGGTTAACATTCATTCAGTTGTAGGATTTTTGTTCTTCTGAAAGGATCATCAGGAGGTTCCAGAAAAGGAGATAGCTGGCTTTTATGACTGTGAGACTAATCTTCCATAACTAAATCAAGTCAATGCTATCTCATGGTTTGCCTAAGTTACAAAACAGACAACATCAGTACATTTAGTACTTCTTTTGGCTTGCCAAGACAGGGGTAAAACTCAGAAGAAGCAAGCCAAGTGTACTATACCACTGCTAGGATGTATCAGAGTAGCATCAGAACAGGCAGAAAACATATTTAATGCTAAGGAGAGCCCAATATCAGAGACACAAAATGAGAAAGAATGGTTAAAGAGAAAAATCACACGCCCCCCTCTTTCTTTTAACTCTTTTCTCTGCTACTCTATTCCTCCAACCACTATATGAACAAACTAAGGAATTCTTCGATTTAAATAAGATTCTACAGCTATTACATAAAAACCTAATTGTCTGACTCAGTCTTTATTGAAGACCCTAAAAACAGACAGGAATTAAAAAATAAATAAAAAAAATTTAAAAAAAATAAAAAAAAGACAATAAAGAGAATGGTTGAGTGGCAAGGGAAGAAGTAAAAAAAAAAGACAAAACAAAGGAAAAAAACAAAGAAAACTGCTTATGTTATTAAAAAATAAAGTTTAAAAGGATGAAACTTGAAAGTTACTGGAAGACAGAGAAAAAATATGAAAATTTGGGGGGGTGTCTTCAAAATAGTGAAACTAAAATTGGTTGACAATAGGATTTCAGTTGAAATAGTTGAAATACAGGTTTTTAATTAATATCCTGAAATTATTAAGAGGTTTTATTCACTGTCATTGGGCTTTCACCTAAGGGAGTTGTTTAGTAAGTCTGCAATTAGCCTCAAAATGCCACCGTAAACCAAAGGAAATAATTTAAGTACTTGTACCATGTGTTAAGCAAAAAAGCTGACTAACCTAACACAGCAGCATATATTTCAAGCTGAAAATGCTAATTCACTACCTTAATTTAATCCTAAATTCATGTCTAAGTTGGTAAGGGAAATTGTAAAGTTTTGTCTTTAACAGCCTGCTGTAATAAAGTCTTTGCTTCTTAGCAACAGCTCCATACAGGTCAAAGGTACTTGACCTTATTGAGGATTATAAATGTGATTGATTCCTATTGTGAAAAATCCCACACAGGGACAAAAGCCACTACAAAAAAGCCCAGAGTTTGCATCTTAAAAGCACTGTTTACTCCATGATACTCCAAGTCTCAGAGACAGAAGTCTGTCCTGATGAACTAAAGTGATGTCCCAAGAACTTCCCAATACAGCTGATACCTAAAAGGGTTTCCTGAAGAAAAAAAGTATGTCATTCGTCTTACATGGCATCATGGCAACGTCACTGCCATTTAGCCATTTACAGTCATCCTGAATCCTGCCTAAATTAGCAGAGATGCTTCCTCTTTCACATTAGAAAGGTCAACATGAGTATAATTGCATTGACTTTGTGTTATTTTATGCTCATATTTTGTGTTTCTAGGTATCCCAGTAAAGGTACATCCCTCCACAGGACCTACACGGGTCCTTCTCCAAGTCCATCTCTTTTGACTTGTTCAATGCTTCAAAATTTCCACAACCAAAGCACAGGATCTTCATGAAGGCTGCTGGTGAAAGGACAGTATGGGGAGATGGCAGCTCCTTGCTCACCACCTGTACTCCTGTGGCAGGTTCTTTACCCTATTAAGCTCCCATGTTCAAAACAACTCCTAACACCCAAGCATTAATGTGTGCGTACTTTCACCACAAAAACTAATCAAGCTCTCTCCAAAAATGCCACTGTCTGTGATGACAAACATAAGAGGCACCTGCTACTCATCCTTTAGCAAAGCTGAAGATTAGCAAGGAGATATTTAGGGATGAAAATTGTTACAACTGCAGCGCACTGTGATGCTGTGGGAGGGCTTGAGCAAGCGTGCTGCTAATCCACACCACGGCAGCACAGGTGGGATCTGTAACTCAGCCAGCACCTCTTTGCCCACAGCGAATATCAGCACCCGTTACCTCGCCACATGCCAGTGCGGTCCCAAGTACCCCCGCTACTGGCCTTAGTGGCGCTTCCACACCCCATCCTAGCCCGCTAGACCCGCACGGCTACTCACGTTTGATGCATCTCTGGGAGCCCGTGGCCTTGCTCCACCCGTGGCAGCATTGCCCCCCGCAGACATTGACCCTGCAGGAACAGCAAAGAGGGACGAAAGTCCGGCGGGGCCCCCTCCCGGCACCGCGGCGGCGCCCGCCCCCGCTCCCCATCCCCATCCCCAGCCGGGCCGCGGAGAGAAAAGGCGGGAAGAATCAAACCTCCCGACGCGTGGCTAAGGGCAGTCCTCGCCCAGCGCCGGCTGCCGCTGGAAGCGCGGGACGGGGCACCCCGAGCGCTGCCTTCAGACCACAAAGGCGATGGGGCCGCAGCTCGCTCCTGGCAGGGCTGAGGGAAGGGCGCGCGGGCGGCCGCGAGTCTCCTCGCGCGCTCGACGCCTCAGCCCGGGACCGGCCGCGAGCTCGAGGGGGGCGGGGGTAGGAGCCGTCCCCGTGCGCCGCCTCAGGTGCCGCGGGGAGGCCGCGAGGAATCGGCGGGTTCGCAGCCATCCGGGCGCCGGCAGCGCCGTGGTGCCCGGCAGGAGCCCGGCGCTGGCTGCCCGCTACAAGTATGCCCAACGTGGGGGAAGGCGGCAGCGGCCGTGATGAAGATGCTCGGGGCGGTGGGGAGGCTGCGGGCGGGCAGCACCGCTTCAGCCGTGCAGGGGAGCGGGGGGGAACGCGCACGGCACCGCGGGCGGGAGAGCGCCTTACCCCGGCAGCGGCGGCAGCTGATGCTTCTGGCGGAGGGGCAGGCCGGCGCTGCTGTTGCCGTGGGAGCCTGGCGGCGGCTTGGGCCGCGGGATGAAGCTGGCAGGCTTGGCGAAGGAGGAGGAGGCGCGAGCGGCGGAGTTGGGATGGACCTGCCCGGCGGGGCTCAAGCGGAGCGGGACACCCGCGCCGCCCGGCTTGCTCATCCTCCGGGTCCGTTCCAGAGCGCCGCCGCTGTAGCGTGTGTTGAGCTGTACGTTAAACGTGCGCTGCTGCTGCTCCCCCCCGAGGAGGGTCGGGCGCTGATGCCGGCTGCCAGTGGAGCCCCCCCGGCCGGGCTGCAGAACGTACGTGAGCCTTCTCAGCTTGCCCTTTTCGGAGGCTGCGAGCGCCGATGATAGAAGTGCACAGGTAGTGAGGAAGCCAATGAATCCCCATCCGAGCCGAGCCATTTCCACTGCGGGACCCCTACAGCCGCAGAGTTTCGCGGACCCTCGGTGCGAGGGTTTCCTCCGCCAAAGATCTCCCGTGTGCGACCTGCGCCCGTGGTGAGGATTCCTCCTCCGCTCGCTGCCCCCCAACCTGCTCCGGGCGGGAAAAGGAGTAGGGGTAAAATAAAGCCTCAGGTTCCTCCCTCCCGCCCCCCAAACTGTTAGGAAAGTTCAGCAAGCACGTCGCCCCGTGGAGCAGGAAAACATCGTTGGAAGAAAGGAAGCGGCGGGTGCGAGCCGAGCTGCGAGCCGGAGCGGGAAGGGAGGAGGAGCAGCAGCAGGGGAAGGGTGTTTGCTGGAGGGGGGTGGTCGCAATGCGGAGCAGATGTTTCGGTTGCCGGAGCTGCCAGGGGTCTGCGTGCGGGTGCAAGAAACGGTCTTTAAGCCACTCCGGGCTGGTAAAACCCTTTTTAAGAGCTTCTCCGCGAGTGAGTGTGTGCAGCAGGGCATGGGGGTGCTTCAGCCCCGGTGCCGGCCCCACGCAGCCAATCTGGCCGCCGTGACGTCAGGCGGCGCTCCCGGGGCGTGGGGCCGGGGCCAGGTGACAGCGATGGGGCCGGGGCGGGCGCGGGGATCCTGGCTCCAGGCGGGGTAATGGGAGCTCTGCGCCGCTCAGCGAGCCTCTGGAGTACCTGGTGTAACTTAGGGGCGCCGGGCTGGGTCTGCCCCTGGCACCGCAGCACAGCTACCCCGTGCAGCGGGGGCAGCGTACCTATAGTTTTGCAACAGCATTTCTATCCTATTTTAATGGAGGTAAGGCTTTAAACCCCCGAAAGCTTCACACACGTGCTTCACTCTTTAGGTAGGAACTTGATGAAAGCGCTTACACACGTTAAAAGTAAGCACGTTCATCAGCCTCTGACTGATGAGAGTCATAGATTTGAGATTGCTCTTAGGGGACATCCTAGCAGGAGTAGGAGGGACCACATTGTTTTTCTTTATGTTTGTAAGGCAGTGTGTTTGCCTAAAGAACAAAATACAAGCCACAGTTGTACACTTGGAATTAATACACAAGCAAAACTGCCTATGTTTTTCTCCAGTGTGTTTTGACTGATGTCACCCTTTAGCACTCTAAATAAAAAAAGTTCACAAAAAGAAAGTTACATCTTTTAAAACACTCAGAAGCTGATGTGTCCAAGTTCTTCCCAAGAAACTTTGCAGAGAATCAAACAGTTTGAAAATCCAGTATTTTGGTAACCAGGTCCTCCTCCCTGGGTTCTCCTCTGCTTTTTTCCAGAGCTTTAAGGACACTGACCCTGGCTCCAAACTGACGAGATTTTGTTCTTAAATTCTCTTGGTACAGCTACACAGCCGGGACACAGAGCAGGAGGGTTTTACATTGACAGGATTCCAGGCAAGAGCCGGTGTTAGGAGCACAAAGGTCCCTTCCTCCTTAGTTCTCATCTATTTAAAACTGCTCAAAAATAAATAGAAGTTTTAAATAGATGAGAGTTTGGAGCTTTCTATAGTCACAGTGTAAGGGAGCCACACTGATGTTCAATGCTCCTGCTCCCATGCCTTCAATGCTCTGAATTGAAACCCAGTGTTTGAAAAGAAAATGCCACCAGCACTTAAGGCTTCTAAATCCACAGTGGGCAAAATTAGAATAAAAGTCTGTGGTGGTTCAGAAAAAAAACCCAGAACAGATAAAGCCCCCAGAAAGAAGCCTCAGCTTGAACATAACTAAGAAGTTAACTGGCTCCTCTTTAGCAAACATATACATCTGTTGTTTTTTTAACTCTGAAGACATTCTCAGCAACTGAACTGGTCACCCTTCTGAAGGCTTGTTGTCAATCCTGAGCATGCTAAATGTTTTTACAATGTTGAGGGAACCAGAGAGGTGGTTTCAAGGACCACCTTGAAAAGGACTGAGTAAATGGAGAGAAACTGATGTGGTACTCAGGACTGTTGCTCTGCACAAGGCTGCTGTCCTTCAGAAGTTTTCCAGAATGAGATCACAGCTATGTGTGTGGCTGAGTTTGTTGAACAGAGGGCAAAAACTGCATCATTCCACAGCAGAAGCCAGTTGCTTTTAAGAAATGTGGGCTTTAAGTCATGTCAAGCAGGAGGCAAATGTGGTATATTACTGGCTACTGTACAGCAAAGGGTAAGGGACCTCAAGGGAAATACAGCCACAAAGGTGAAGCCACAAAGCCTTGCATAAAATGATCAAGGTTTAAAAACATTCTTGAAAAATTAATATCTGAGATTAATTGGTTGAAGTCAAGCACTCCTCACAAATTTACATGTCAGATCTGACTTTCAGCATTCTCTTTTTTTCCTCTAACAAGGAAATCCACCCTTCTCTGTTTGTCTGGTTCTGGTCACTTTTTTTCAATTATTTTTCCTCCCCCAGGTTTGGAAGGTCTTGAGTGTTAGGGGCTTGGCTGCAGTAACATGTTGGGTTGGCTATAGAAGTTTTAACAGCTAAAAGAGAACTTCAGTGAACTGCCACTGCAGCCTAAAGCTCAGCTAAAAATTTCTTCATACATTTAATGTCCTGCTGCCAAAGGACAAAAAGCCCATCTGTCCAGCACCAAACAACTAGATACTGACCTTTCAAGGGCAAGCCAGGTAGCTACTGAAGTTCCTGAGGACCCTCTAGTAAATGGTATCGCTGCTTATGAGAAAGCTGCTCTCCCCACCTCCTGTGGAAAAGGTACTGAGTCTGCAGCTAGAAACAGGAGTCAGACCTCACACCACCTATCAGCCACACCATTCTCTTAAAGAAGGCATTGGAAAGCAATTCACGCTGTTTCAGTTCCTTTCTGCCATGGACTAAAGGGTGAACACAGGGAAACAGAAAGAAAGGTCCTTAGTCTGTGTATCTTCCACCAGAGGGGCAGCCCTCTGGATGCTCTACTGAGCTATACTGAGGTATAGCTGAGGCTGAGAAGCAAAGAACTGGTTGGAAGATCGGGAGCATGATGGATGCTGGTAGCAGAACTGCTGCCTGATGAGATGGCAGGGTTCAAGGGTTGAAGGCTTAATGGACAGGGGAGAAGTCACTTTAAGAGTGTGAGTACCTGCAACAAGAACAAAAATCGCATTATTCAGACCAAAATGAAAGCAAGAACTAAACTGCTGTATGTTTTTGTTCAAGTCTCATGACTTCGAGGCCTGTTCCATGAGTTGGGCGAGGAAGGACAATTGGTTTTGAGCTGTCAAAGCTGGCAGCTCTCAGACCTCCACGGCTCTTTTTCAGCAAATGAGATGAGACAGGACTGCGGCTCCATGTCTCACAGAGGATGTGTCTGGTGCATGGGCTCCCAGGAACTTTTGCAGGACACTTCAGGGAAGATGGACATTATGTTGAGGGTGAAGTCATCTGAGCACAGATGATCACTCAGCCTTCCTATGCAGCACAGTGCCACAGTATATCATCCTGTGACCCCATGTCCAGGTTAGCCAGGCAGTAAATTCACCAATTGGCAATGCCCAATGTGTCAGGCTACAGGGCCAGCAAATGGCCCTGGTGGTCTTGTAGATCCACCATGCAGCAAGCTGTAGCCTGCAAAGAAAGCTGGGTTGGGAGGTCACAGTTAATACATTTGAGTCTGACAAGGTTAAATGCTGCGTTCAGCCCTAATTTTGGCTGTAGAAGAGCACTTTTACAGTAGTGTAGCTCCATTAGCTTCAATGATATTACTCCAGACTTTGTCCGAGCTAGAGGAAAAGCAGCCTCTGTAACTTCTTGTGAGGTGAGAATCAGCTGGAGACCTATATCTGCTGGTTTTGTTTTCTGTACTATATAAGTATGTGCAAAAACACCCCTGTATTTTGCAGTCAAGATCACACCCTTAGCCACAGCTTTGTACAAGTAACATGACTCTAAGTTAGAAGGCATTTCTTTTGAACAAATGAGAATAACTTAGTTCCATTGTAATCAGAGTACAGGAAATAAGTAATTGACCTTTCTTATGTCACTAAAGTATATAGCACACATGACTGAATACATACATGAAGTACATTTGCAGAGTAAAACCATGTTGATGCTAGTATAATTTCCACAGGGTATTGTTTTGAACTGAAGTGCGCCTTCCAACCATGGCTGTTGTTTGTTCCTTCAGGCATAAACTGTAATTATGGTTTGCAACTAATATCCTGAGGTCTCAACAGTTCCTGAGGGTTACCACAGTATAAATATTAATAGTGCTTCACAAAAACATAAGTCCTGTTCACTCTGTTCATGTAGGTACTTATATTTACTCCCAAGGAACTCAGATAAGTCAGAATAGGTCTGGACAGATGCGTGAGGCTTGGAAAGGAGCAACTTAGCTTTGCTGAACCCATTCACTACTGGTTGGCCTTCCTTTTGACTTGGAGATCCATAATGATCAACTTTGGCATGCCTCTCTGTTTCCAGACTCACACTATATTACCTTGGGTAAACAACCTTCTGCCTCCCCCTCCTTGGATTTGCTACCATGAATGCATCTTTGCAGTGCCTTCCCCAGCACCTCCTCTGAAAGAAGTCATCATCTCCCAGTACATCGTTATTGCCCCTGTGATCAGGGCTCTGTAACACATGTGCCAGAAGATAAATTGGCTTTTCTGACTGGGAGCCATGAGGTCCTGAAGCAGACTCTTTTCAGGGATGAAGGAACTGAGATTTAGAGCTGTATATGAATTCATATCTCGGAGCAATACGAGTCCTGTGTAGCACTGGGTGTCTGAAACCGTCAGATTAGCATGTGGATAAACCAGAGCTACAAGTCTGGATGGGAAAAGAAGACTGACTAATGGTAGTCAAGGTAATGGTCAATACTCCCCCCTGGACTGCTGCCAAAGGAGTTTGCCAATAAGGACTTTGTCCTTTTTTCATTAAGACACACTGAAAGTTGGATCCATCTGTCAGAAGTCTAATGCCAGTCTACCACTAATGATCAGAGCCATACTCAACAAAATACATGCTTAAGACAAGTAGGAGTTGGCTTCTTTTCAAGTTGCTGACGTAACTGTCATAGTAAAATAAGTTGTGGGGATTTGCATAGTCTTGGATTTCATTCCGTAATTCCTGAACTAGCAGAAATCTCAACTATTTGGCAGTTTCACAGTTACCCATACATACATAAAATAACTGATTCAGAAATACAAGTTGGTTTTTTTTTTAAGATCTCCATCCTGTGCTGTTGAAATTATTATCCTCAAGGAAATAAATTTATCTTATCTACAAAACAACTAAAATATTCATTGAACTTTTTTATTACACTGTTCCTTGCAATTGCTTTTTTCTTTGTACAATCCCACGCACACTGAAAACAAATACAGTGCAGAGGAGATGAGGTGGAAAGGACCACAAACAAGAGAAAATACATGTAATTATTTCACTTTACCTTAGGAGAAGACATGTTTAAACTAACACATTCTTCACAAAAGCAAAGCAAATACTATAACTAACATTTGAAAACTCAAGCAGCATGTCTATGTCATATGCCAAGAATACTAACCTCTACAAAAATAAACTTTAGCAGTGGATCCTGATTTTTCACTGTTGCCCTGTGTGCTGCTCAGACTTACGGAAAGCTGAAGGAAAATTGTCTGTGTAAAATAAAGCCCTTCTGACTTGAATTAGCATCAAAGAATCTCTCAAAGATTTCATAATTATACATAATCCAGGCAGACCAGCTCATCAGCATAAGTGGAAGAGGAGCAGACAGAAGTGGTAAGAGACAATGGAAAGAGGAGCCATGGCTCATGGAAACACCAGCCAGGATTATCCCTGCAGCAGCTGCTTAATAACCTGAAAGCTAATGTTTGCACCTCCTTATCTGTGCTTGGTCTCCTCCTCTGATGGCTTAGGATGATGCTGGGTGGGTAGCTTGGTTATCTATTGTCTGCTTTAATCTTGATCTCCATGTCACTAAGAGAAACGCAGCCCTGCTTAGACTGCTGTGCTTGAAACTAGAACCTGGGCTTTACTGTTAGGATAAACAATTGTTTATAGACCAGCTGGGCACACAGAGCAGCAGATCCTGGCTATCTGGATTAAAAAAAAGATATAATACTACTTCTAATGATGCATTTGGAGCAGCTCCCAGACACACCAACATTAGAGGTTGGGAGTATGTGTATAGGTTCTCTGTCTGCTGCTGGTTCAAGGTTTGTGGTGGAAGGTGATGAATGAAAATTACAAGCTGCTTTTTTTTTTTTTCAAAAAAAGAAGCAGGTAGGGAGAAAAATGCTGGGCTTCCATTTCAATCACTTTTTCTCCAATAGCCAAATGTGTCTGCAGAGGTGTTTAATGTCAGTCTGTAGTGTGTCTGTGTTTTACATCAAGATGCTTGAACACTGACCCTGGTCTGAGCAGTAGAACCCCTGAGGGTCCCCTCCACCCTCAGTTATTGTATAAGTCTGTGATGAGGTGTGGCATCATGCCTAACAAGCAGCTTCAGGTGGAAATAGGCCCATTTTGGGTGGGACAGAAACCAGTTTCAAGAAAGTAAGCCTGCAGGGTAATAATGTGCAAGGCTTCCTGGCATAGGGTGCAGGTGGTAAGGAGCTTGAGGACTAGAAGAGCTAGGACATGCCTGAAGGGATGAAACAGACCCCAGAAAAAGGCTACACACCTGGGCTCAAACATAGCACCAGGCAGGTTGTAACTAAGAGTACTGTAGAGACAGCAGCCTAGCACAGAGCCTCACCTGTATTTAGAGAACAGAAATTCAGCCTGGCCTTATAGCAAAGAGGCTTAGCTAAGGAAGGGCATGGTAGGGGCTGACAACACCAGATAATTAACACATGGTTTATAACTAGTCAAATCAAAATTATGTGAGTGACTACTTCCAAAGTACTGTAGCTGTCCCAAATAGCTTATGAGATCCTGAGCAAAACAAGCACGTGGAGTTGAGAGGAAGTCAGTGACTTAATTTGTCCTTATCGCACCAGTCTCACATCTGATTCTTAGTTAAGGGCTTTTTTTCTAAGGCAGGATAAGTACACCCAGCAGTAGATAAGATGCTGTTGTAGTCCTGAGCAAATGGACAGCAGTGAGAAGCCCTGTACCAGAGTGGTCTTCCTGGGATACAAGAGAATGTGGGAAAGACCTGCCTAGCAGTTCCCATCAAGGACTGTGGTCTTAAATTGTGTGAAATGGACAACCACACTCCACAATGGGGTAGAATAGGGGCATATACAAGCAGATACACTGTTTTTCTCAAAAGGCTTCAATCTCTGTGAGCTACAGTCAAAGGAAAGACTTCCTACTGATTTTGCTGGTCTCTGAACTGAAGCCCATGTGTGGAGGGTATTTTGTGCAATGGCTTTAACCTACCTCCATCGGTCACATCACCAGATCCTTTCTCCACTCCTGTTGGTTAGTTTTGCAGTGTTCGCCTGTTAGACTCAGGACACCGAGCCTGAACAAAGGATGATTATGAAAATTATAAATGTGTATTCTCCTTTAACAGCTGTGTTTAAAATAAGTCTCTATAATTGTCAGATTGTTTTAAGCTTGCCATCATAATTTACTGTGCTTCCCTAAAGCAGTAGCAGATGAATCTAAACCACGCACGGCTTGTGGTGCTTCCACAGCATGCCCGCATCGCCCTGCTCTCAGACATTCCCGTGACGGCCAGCTGGTGAGTCACGCAACCACAGACCCTCATTGCTGGCAAGGGGAGCCCACCTGAGAGGCAGCCTTTCATTCCTTCCTTCCTTCAGGCACTCACTCACTTCTCCCAGTGGGGCTCTAGTCTCCGGCAGAGGCATGCTGATGGTCTCTTCAGAATCTTTCTGCACACAAAAGCAGGCACTCCTGCCACTCCTCTGCAGGCTGATTTATTAAAATAGACAGATTTGCAGGGCAATATAATATCACATGCAGCAGACAGAAAGAGTATGCACAGTCTTTTAGCTACACACATCCGTACTGCTATCTGGAAACAACCTGAAGATGTGCTTTAGTGCTAAATAGTCTGTCTGTGAGTTAGATTCTTGTTTGGATCACATGTAGTGGGGGTGTTGACTTTTTAGCCAGCAGCAGTCAGAAAATCCAGAAAATTGTTTAGATTCAGGATCCACGTGTAGATGAATTTGCTGGCTTTGCTCATATTAAAGTTTAAATTTTCAGAAAAAAAAATAAAAGAAAAAACAGAGATGCAGATTTCTATCCTTTTCTTTCAAAACAAGCATGTTATTTTTCAAAGATCACTATTTTGACCTGTCGGGGTATGTCCAATCTTGAACTGAAAAGATGTAATCTGAAAACAAGAAGAATGATCTGTCTCTGTACAGAAGCTTCTTATCTATTCCTATTCAGAGCACATTGATGGCCATCTCTGACCTAAGATCAAATAATTCCTATACTCCTAAGCTGAATTCATCTGTGTTAGCCCTCATTTGCTGTGGGACTGTAGCTATGGCTGATAAGGATTAGGATTCTTCTCCAGTATGGTAAATTTGATGATTCCCAGGAAGGTCCCTTGCAGGAGTTTTTCAAGCAGAGTTGATTTAAAGGCAAGTGCAATTATGAAAATTAGAAATTATGACTGCCAACTATTTAAATTCAGAGAAACCCTCACCAGTTGAAAGAACCTGAACAAAGACCATATGTAAGTACTTAGCACTGACTGGCAAAAAACATCAGTGGCTTTTTTGAGTGTTTGCCAGTTTTGCTGAAGGTACACTACATAATGTTCTCAGGGTCTGCAGGAATCTCTCTTGTGATTCTCTACAGTTAAGTTCATTAAATACTGACATTTTCAGCTCCAGTGTTTCATTAAGCTTTTGCAAGCCACAATATTTCAGTTTT
Organism: Psittacus erithacus; assembly: GCA_009867235.2. Lineage (NCBI taxonomy): Eukaryota > Metazoa > Chordata > Aves > Psittaciformes > Psittacidae > Psittacus > Psittacus erithacus. The sequence goes on from WYDI02030934.1 coordinate 19,922, forward strand.
CTAATCTCGTAATCTACATTACCATGTATCTTTTGAAAACTAGAATATATTTCTACTAAATTATTTAGCTTTGCTCAAAGACAGGGCTCATAAATTGAACTTTCACTCCTACTACCTGTTATTATGTTTTATTAGTTTTAAAATAAGGTGGGTTATTTTCCCTCTGAAAGAACTTAAGATTTGTTTTTATTGCAGAGAGGATCAAGGTGATTTGACAAAACAATTAGGTAGAGCAAAGTCTTTTTATAAAACTATACAGATAGTTACTCTGAACAAAAGACTCGCAACAGCAGCTTAAGTATTTCCTCATAATATGAAGTAGGGTTTGTAAAAAAAATAAATCCATATTCAGACCTTATGTATTAAGAGTGTTTGGAATATGCATCCAAATCTCATCTCTCTACCTCTCTGTGATCTTCAAGTTTTCAGGCAGGCAGCACCTGAGGGTTAAGTTCTGCCCTGTTGTGGAGAAACTGGTGAGTTTTGCAGGCACGTTTTAGACTGCTATTAAGAACACTAATCAGCACATTAGGGAAGTGGGTTTTTCCCCCTTTCTTTTAAAACATGTTTGTACACATGAGCTGAGGCTGAATTTGCATTTAAACTGATCCTCTTTAGCAAGTAATTTTCTTGAATGTAACTCCTTCTAAGTGTTTCCACAACAAATTTTTTTAACTGCCCTTAATGTTGTCACCAGGCAGCTGGCTTATTATTCACACGGAATAAAAATCAAGAGAGTTTTGACTGAATTCTCTAATGAAGCCTTTGTGAATGAGAATATGAGTAATCATATTGTTGAAAGAGTTACTAGGGACTCTCAGTTCCTCAAAGCAGGGAGCATTTGTATTTTTTTGTAAGCGTGTCTACAATAAAGAAATGCATGATGGTTTGTGCTTTGTACTGAAAATAAGTTAATGTGAGCATCTAGTCAAATACATGTATGTTGAATACTCCATTAGCTAGTTTTCACAGTAAAAAGAATCATGCTTTAAAGCATCTCTTTCCTTGCTCGCTGTGCAATAATCTTCAGTACATGTTAGCTTTTATCCTGTACCATGAAAGCTTATCTTCTCAGCAAAAGAGACTTCAAGATCTCTCTCACTGGTAAAGTAGTTTAGCTCTATGCCAAACTGGAAAATTTCACCCTTCCCCAGGGGTAAATAAAATCCCTATAAGCAAGAGTTCAAGTCAAGCAAGTTCTTCACTAGTTACTCTTTCCATGAGTCACATGCATCTCTTTTGCAGAATTTGTCCAGCTCCTTGTCTCAGAAATACAAGATCAGCATAACTCAAATAATCCCTTATAGCCAGAAAGAATACTAATGTCTAACACTAACAAGACTAAAAGTCCCCTGCAGTTGCAAACCAAACTTTATGCCTCCTTTCCTTCTGCGCTTTTCTTCCCTGTCCCTTTCCTCCTGTTGTTTTTCTAGCTCTGGCTCTCTGATCAAAACAACATGCTTACCTTTAAAGTTTTTCATACTTTTTATTTCTAGAGCAGCCACAAGTCTTCCTAAACATTTGTCAGTCAGGGAGATGCTCTTCTTTTCTTACACTATCTGCCTCTGCATTAAGAAATAATGTTGTTCACATGTGATCATTCCTCGCAGCACTCCAGCTCTTAAGGGTTAGACTCAAATCAGTAGCAGAGTGGCAGTGGACACTGGGTTCAAGAGTTAACACTGCCTGTTATAGTCCATTTCTAATTTGTAATAAGATTCTTATCTTGGAAAAAGCTAATGCTCTTTGAGCATACTGGCTGATCCTGTAATCAATTAATCTTGCACGGTGTCTCAACTATTCTATACAACCATTGTTTCCACAGGGTAATACCAGTAGGAACAATGTATAAGAAAATGTTTCTACTTTTGTGACTTAAGAACCCCCAGAAACAGTGTCTTGGAGGACAACCTGTTTTGTCCAAACAGGGAAATAGAGGACAGTGATTAGCATCTTCTAGGGCTGGGTGGTATGTATGGTACGCAGACAGCCTTTCTTAAAAAGTAAGAAAATAACACATTCAAAAGAACAGTGAATGCTTAAACTGAGAATGTGGGTGAGAAGCCATGAGGTTTTTTTGTCATTGATAGTGCTGATTCATATATTACCAGCCCTTCTGAAACACTGTGCACATCAAGCAGAGTGGTCCCAAAGGAGAGCTCTGATTTTTAGTGGGTATTATGGTGGTACATGCACAAAGGTCTCTGTATTGTCCAACAGGATCTTGTCATAGACAATAATCCCGCTGAAGCGCTTGGAATGTTTTAACAGTTTCATTTTCCAGGATATCTCCAGAAGTGTACCTGGTGATGTCTAGGCATTGTGGAAGACAAATTATATTCTCCTGACCTTCAGTAGTAGGTTAAGCCGCTAGGTAGAGCCTGTTGAATCCAAAAGGAGTTACACTAATATTTTGGCTACCTAAACCTATAATTTAAAGATGTTTAGAGTCACAGGTTTATGAGTATACTGGAGAACTATAGCACAAAGCACTTTCAACTGCAGGCAATGAATTATCCTTTGTTTATCTGTACTTGTTTTAATAGGTCTCTTTTTTCCATGTTTTATGGTATACAAGAATAAACATCATTAGGATTTATATATAACAAATCCCAATGTACTTAGAGGAAAAATCCAAGCCACAAAACAGGTTTTGCTTTGTTTTAAAAATACAATGGTGTGAAAAATAAGCACGTGTTTTACAGTCCCATTTATTGCATTAGAGTATTGTCTGGCTTTTCCAAACCATACACATAAATAAGACTATTTAACCTGGAGATAGGAAAGCACTTGTTTAAACATGCACATGCCCATAGTACCATAATTTACAGAGACTCAGAGTTGGCACTGTGTTCTGACATAGAAATTTAGGGTTGCACCACATGTACTGAACAATTGCTGTAATGTTTGAAATACAATGGCTACACTGTTTTGTTTCCAAGTTCTTTAGGAAAAATCAGCACAGATTTTTTGGTACAGATATTACCTCTCTAGGTACTGTAGAAAAGCAAGTGTACTATTTCCAAATATAACTGTTACTTGTAATACCATAAAAAATAATCTTCAAATGAAAGCTTAGGCACAATTTACTGGCACTTGGCACAAAAGCTCTGAAATTCAGTGGAAATGTGGTAGCTTGTGGACTCAGAAGCTGCAGGTGGAACACTAAAACACACAAACAAATGGGCTTTCTAAAAAAAAGTCTCCAAGTCACATATACCAGTTTCATTGTTATAAACCACCAAGTCGGCCAAACACTTTGTTTTACGAGGTGTTACAGTGTCAGAGGAAAAGGGGCTGGGGAGCTGTATCGAAAAGTAGCGGGTCAAGGCCGAGGAGAAAAACCCCACATTTGCCCCTATTTGAAGAGAATTCCCTGTGCTGGGCGCAGTTGCTACATATGCTCTATAACCACACATATCCTGGCGCTCCTCAGTGCAGAGTTCACTCAGAAAACCCCAAAGGTTTTCCCATATTACTTTCATGGGTTTTTCCTCCATAACAATGTAAGGATCACAGTCCAGCCACCTCTGTATACAGCCACTGCTCAGTGAGTGGTTTTAAGACAAGAAGATTTTGGTGACATGCTCATTCTAAGCTTATTTCTTGGTGAGAAGCCTGCTTTCCTGGTGCCATAAACTAACCTTGTCATGTCAACTCTAGGAAAGCACCTGTGTGTGGTGGCAATTGCTCTGAGCACATAGGTGCCGGTAGCATGAGAGAATGTATTAGTCTATCAGGGAATCTCTGAGTAAAAAGGCAGCTCAGCTGTTCAAAATGATTTTTTTTTTAAAAAGACTTTGCAAAATGTGAGCTAAAAAGTGATCTTTGTAGCTTTGCAGGACCTTGATGGTCTCTGCTGAATTTGACGCACCTAGACAAAAGCCTTTGAAAGAGTTACAAGAATGCTACAGCAATTGTTTTTTCTCCTTGCGCTTCAGTGGTTCTTAGCAAAAACTTCAGGTATTTGGATTTAAACTACATTGTGGTTTAAGCCTAGTCAGCCACGCAGTCACTCTCTCACTCCCCCCGTTCTTCCCCCCTCGGCTCCCGGAGGGATGGGGAGGAGAATTGAAAGAATGTAGCTCCCACAGGTTGAGATAAGAACAGTCCAGTAACTAAGGTATAACACAAACCACTGCTGCTGCCA
>WYDI02030935.1:0-10679 GCA_009867235.2 Psittacus erithacus
GCCGCCGCCGCCGCCGCCGCCGCCGCCCCGATGCCGGCCCGGGCCGCGCCGCTGCCCCCGGCCCCGCTGCCCGCGGAGCTGCGCCGACGGTGAGTCCCGCACCGGGCCCATTGCAGTGCATGGGCACCCCCCGGCGCTGCATTGGTACCCCCCATACAGCGCTGCACTGACCCCACTGCAGTGCATTGACACCCCCCGGCGATGCATTGGTACCCATTGATACAGCCCTGCACTGTCCCCATTGCAGTGCATTGACTCCCCCTGTCACTGCATTGATACCCATTGATACAGCCCTGCACTGTCCCCATTGCAGTGCATTGACACCCCCTGGCACTGCATTGGTACCCATTGATACAGCCTTGCACTGTCTCCATTGCAGTGCATTGACATCCCCCGGCACTGCATTGGTACCCTCCAGTGTAGCCCTGCACTGACCCCATTGCAGTGCATTGACACTCCCTGGCACTGCATTGGTACCCATTGATACAGCTCCGCACTGACCCCCCTGCAGTGCATGGGCACCCCCCGGCGCTGCATTGGTACCCCCATACAGCCCTGGTCTGACCCCATTGCTGTGCGTTGACGCCCCCGGGCGCTGCATTGGTACCCCCCATACAGCCCTGCACTGACCCCATTGCAGTGCATGGGCACCCCCTGTCACTGCATTGGTACCCATTGATACAGCCTTGCACTGTCCCCATTGCAGTGCATTGACACCCTCTGGCACTGCATTGGTACCCATTGATACAGCCCTGCACTGACCCCACTGCAGTGCGTGGGCACCCCCTGGCACTGCATTGGTACCCTCCAGTGTAGCCCTGCACTGACCCCATTGCAGTGCTTTGACATCCCCTGTCACTGCATTGGTGCCCCCCATACAGCCCTGCACTGACCCCATTGCAGTGCATGGGCATTCTCTGGCACTGCATTGGTGCCCCCCATACAGCCCTGCACTGACCCCATTGCAGTGCATGGGCATCCTCTGGCACTGCATTGGTGCCCCCCATACAGCCCTGCACTGATCCCATTGCAGTGCATTGACATTCTCTGGCACTGCATTGGTGCCCCCCATACAGCCTTGCACTGATCCCATTGCAGTGCATGGGCATCCTCTGGCACTGCATTGGTACCCATCGATTCAGCCCTGCACTGACCCCATTGCAGTGCGCTGACACCCCCCAGCACTACATTGGTACCCCCCAGTGTAGCCCTGCACTGACCCTGTTGCAGTGCATTGACACCCCGGGGCACTGCATTGGTACCCATTGATACAGCCCTGCACTGACCCCCCCACTGCAGTGCCCTTACCCCCCATCACCCCCCAACCCCACTCTCAGGTCCTCCCCCATGACTCAGCCGTGCCCCCCACTGTGGGGGGGGGTGGGGGGGGGTCCATGCCCCTGGGGTGCTCCTGCCCCATGGCTGGGCCCCACGTGGCGGTGGGGCGATGGCTTTGTCCCCACGTGCATCCGGGGCGGGTTGGGGGGACCCAAAGGGGAACCCCAACTTCCCATGTGCTGCGCTGGGTGGGGGGGGGGGGGCAGAGGAATCCCTTCTTGAATGCGGGAAGCGGAAGCATTCCCTTGGGATTGGGAGCGGGGTTTGTGCCATCCCCGTCCTCGCTCCGGAGGGATCCCCGTGTCCCATCCCGCTGGGAGGGCGCATGGAAGGGTTGGCGTTTCCTGCGCCGTATTCCCGGCCGGCCATTGTCCCTTCCGCTCGGCTCCCGGCATCCCCTGGCCGCAGCCGGCGGGAAGCGAAGGGAAGGGAAGGGAAGGGAAGGGGGGGCCCCGCGCTCCCCGGCTGCCTTCCCCCCGGTGCGGCGGCTGCGCGGCACATCCCGACCTTCCCTTGGCGCCCGCCGGCGTTCCATGGCCGTCCTCAAGCCCAGGTGCCGAGGGTGGGAATGGGATGGGAATGTCGCCTTCCTGCTTTTTGGCTGGTGGGGATCCCCTCTGCCTTCCCAATGGCGTGGGAGCAGGAAGCCAAAAGAACCGAAGAGATCCCACCCCATATCCCAGTGGAAGCGTTCCTGGGGGGCGGCTGCTTTGGCTCATGGGGTCCCCATTCCGGGGGGGGGGGCAGCAGCGGGAATGGGGGGGCTCCTCCTTGCTGTGGGGCTGCGGTGCGTCCCCCCATGGCGACACGTGGCTTCCCCCCATGGGGTTTGTCGCTCTATGGGGGGGGTCCCAAGCACCAGCATCCATTCCCGACCCCCCCTTTCCCTTCGTTATTCCCTCTCTGCGATGAGTTCGGCCCCGCGTTGCCGACGCCATTCCCGGCTCCATGGGAGCGACGTTGGGATGCGGCGGCACCGCGTGGGCCGACCTCGCTCTTCCCTCGCAGGCTGCAGGACTTGGAGCGGGATGAGGATGCCCTGAGCGAGAAGGTGAGCGCTGCCGGACCGCTTCCCGCCTCCCTTTGGGCACCTCCCTTTGTGCCGCTCCCACGTCCGGGTTCGGGATGCTCCAGCGGGATACGGCTCCCATTTGGTCCCGCAAAGGCTTTTGTGGGCTCAGGGGTGGCGGGGATGGGGGGGGGAAGCGGTGTTGGGGGGGTGGCCGGGTGAGCCCCCCCTCCCCGTGTCTCCCTTGCTGGCCCCAGCTCCCGGACCCGGTGTCGGCGCTGGCCCTTGGCGTACGGAAACCACCGTGGGCTCCTGGCAGGATGGGTCCCCGTGAGCCGGGTGAGCGGCGCCCGCCTTCGGAGCCAGCGGCGCTGGGGCCCCGCCGCCGCCCGGCCCACGCCGTCCCCTCCGTCCCCGCAGGAGAGCGTCAAGGAGAAGCTGAGCCTCATCCATGGCTTCCTCCAGGCTGAGGTCCAGAAGCAGCTGAGCGAGCTGGAGGCCAAACTGCGCTGCGAGGAGCTCTCCGAGGTGGGCTTTTAAAGGGCTGGATGCGACCGGGTCCTCAGCGCCGGGGCTGGGTGTAGCCGTGGCTGTGCCCGTGCAGGAGCGGTACCTGGCCAAGGTGAAGGCTTTGCTGCACCAAGAGCTCTCGGCAGAGAACGGCACCAATGGATGCTCCGGGAACGGCGCCTACGGCAGCGATGAGGACTCGGAGCGAGCGGGAGGCGATGGCGAGGACGACAGCGCCATGGAGCTGGAGGAAGCCGCTGCCTCCTCTTCCTCCTCTTGCACGCCGCGGCCGCGCAAGGCCCGGAGGAGCCGCTCCAATGGGGAGAGCAAAAGTAACGGCGCCCGTTGGTTTTCCAGCGTGTCCCAATGCGGAGCGGGAGCGCGGGGATGCCCGCGGGGACTGAAGGCGCCTCTGGAAGGGGTTGGGAGCTCCTTGCCTTGCTTGCGGCGCGGTGGGATGCGGGAAGAGGGCTGCGGAGGGCGGCGGGTCCCCGTTGCTGACGGGATCCCTTGGTGTGCTCCCAACAGAGTCTCCCGCCAGTTCCCGGGTCACTCGGAGCTCCGGGCGGCAGCCGAGCATCCTGAGCCTGTTCTCCAAAGGGTCAGTGCAGGAGCAGGGTTGGGCTCTCCGTCTCCTTTAGCGCCTTCCCCAGGAGCCTTCACCCTCTTCTTCCTCCCTGTGCCCCTTGGAGCCGCTGGGTTTGATCCCAACCTCCCCAAGGGCGGCCGTGGGGATGCGCTGGGGCTCATCCTGTCCCCGGCGCTGGGTTGAGCCGTCGCTTGTCCCCAGGTCCACCAAGCGGAAATCGGAGGAGGTCAATGGGGAAGCGAAGCAGGAAGCGATGACCGTGGAGAAGGAGGAAGAGGAGCTGGAGGAGAAGGTGCGCGCCGCTGATGGGCCGCGCCGGGCGCCTTTGGGCTCCTCTTCACTCCCCTTTGCTTCTCCCTGCAGGAACAAGAGGAGAAGAGGATTCGCATCGACGCCAAAGAGGGGTGAGGAGGAAGGAGGTGCCCCTTGGGGCCCGTTTGACGCCGCTCCGGCTCTTCATCCCTTTGTGTTCCCCTCTTTCCCCCCCCAGCTTGGAGATGAGAGATGAACTGACCCCGGTTAAAACCCCCCCTCCCGTTAAAGTGAGTCCCTTCCCCTCCATCCCTGCCTTGCGTTGCATCCTTTGGCTCTCGCTGACTCCTCCCGACCCCTTCCAGACCACCCCTCCCAAGTGCATCGACTGCCGGCAGTACCTGGACGATCCCGACCTCAAGTTCTTCCAAGGGGATCCCGATGATGCCGTAAGGGATTCCCGGCTGCTCCAGCGGGCGCGGGCAGAGCCGGGGTGCGCTGCGGGGCGCGCTGATGGCCTCCCCTCGCCCCGCTCCAGCTGGAGGAGCCGGAGATGCTGACGGATGAGCGCTTGTCCCTCTTTGACGCCAACGAGGACGGCTTCGAGAGCTACGAGGACCTCCCGCAGCACAAGGTCACCTCCTTCAGGTGAGATCCGCAGGGAACTTGGCTTATGCCGGGCCCTCGCGGTCGCGAATCCCATGGGACGAGGCATTGTCTGTCCCTCCCCAGCGTCTACGACAAGAGAGGCCACTTGTGCCCCTTCGACACCGGCCTCATCGAGAGGAACATCGAGTTGTACTTCAGTGGGGCCGTGAAGCCCATCTACGATGACAACCCTTGTCTGGATGGTGAGTTGGCCGCGGAGGAGGGTTTGTCACCTGGAATGGGACCCTCATGGTGCTTCATTCCCTGCAGGAGGTTGGGTTGGGGAGGATTGGAGAGGGAATTGGGTGGTTTCCTGCTTCCAGGTGGGGTGAGAGCCAAGAAGCTGGGTCCCATAAACGCCTGGTGGATCACGGGCTTCGACGGAGGGGAGAAGGCGTTGATCGGCTTCACCACAGGTGGGTGAGCGTTGATGCCCCTGGCTTGGGGCTTCCAGCTCCACCACGTATCCCGCTCCTGAAGCTTCACTTGGCTCCATGGGCTTTGCCGTCGCCAGGACGTGGTGAGGTGCAGGAGCTTTGCTGAGCCTGGCTATGGGGCTTGCATGGGGCTTTCTCCCCTCTTGGAGGGCTCCGTGGCTCTTTTACTGCATCCCAGGCTTTGGGGCCAGGTTGGAGTTGAGGAAGGTCTCGATGGGGAGACCTTGGTCGCGCTCTCTGTAGGCAAACAGGGCAAGAAGCTGATGTTCGGGGGGGTCCAAAGCTTTTCCCCTTCACCGTGCATGCAAGGAACCATTCCAGCAACGTGGTGGCATCTCCCGTGCTTCCACCGATGGAGCTTGTAGTGACAGGGAAGCACCCCTTGGGTTGGCTTTGGTGTCTCATTAGCCCCCAACCTCGCTCCCCTGTTGCTTTGGGGGTGCCGTGGGGCCTTGGCGGAGCTGCAGGCTTCCCTCTTGGTGCTTGCTCTTCCTGGCGTTGGGAAGCCCCACCTTGCTCCTTAAATCCCCCTGACCCTTGGGATGTGTGCGCCGCAGCCTTCGCCGATTACATCCTGATGGAGCCCAGCGAGGAGTACGCGCCCATCTTCGCCCTCATGCAAGAGAAGATCTACATGAGCAAGATCGTGGTGGAGTTCCTGCAGAACAACCGCGACGTCAGCTACGAGGACCTGCTCAACAAGATCGAGGTGAGGACCCCCTTGGTGATGATGGTGGTGGTGGTGGTGGTGGTGGTGATGGTGGTGGTGATGGTGGTGGTGATGATGGTGGTGGTGGTGATGGTGGTGGTGGTGGTGATGGTGGTGGTGGTGGTGATGATGGTGGTGGTGGTGGTGATGGTGGTGGTGATGATGATGGTGGTGGTGGTGATGATGGTGGTGGTGATGATGGTGGTGGTGATGATGGTGGTGGTGATGGTGGCGATGGCAGCAGGGTTCACCTTTGGTGTCCCCCCCTTTTGCCCTTTCCCCCCCCCCCCCAGACCACCGTCCCCCCCGCGGGGCTCAACTTCAACCGCTTCACGGAGGACTCGCTCCTGCGCCATGCCCAGTTCGTGGTGGAGCAGGTGGAGAGCTACGACGAGGCCGGGGACAGCGACGAGCCCCCGGTGCTCATCACCCCCTGCATGAGGGACCTCATCAAGTTGGCTGGAGTGACCCTGGGCAAGAGGTGAGCCCGGAGCCCGGCCCCCTTAGCGCCGCGGGACGGGAAGGAGCTCAAGAGCATCCGGTGGTGCCCCCCCCCGCCATTGCCATTGGCCTTGACCGTGGCACCCGATGGGGCCAGGGATGGAGGAGATTCCCTGTTCCAGGGGAAGGGAAGAGCTTCCGCCCTCTTGGCTGGGCAGTGGGGCAGGGGGAGCTTGACAGGGGGTTTGTGGGGGGGATCCGTGTGGAAAATGGGATCCGTGTGGCAAACAGGGAATCCTTGTGGAAAAGAGAGGATCTGTGTGGAAAACGGGATCCGTGTAGAAAACGGAATCCTTGTGGAAAAGAGGGGATCCGTGTGGAAAATGGAGGATCCTTATGGAAAACGGAGGATCCTTATGGAAGAAAGGGGATCTCTATAGAAAACAGGATCCTTATAGAAAACAGGATCCTTGTGGAAAACAGGGGATCCCTATGGAAAAAGGGGGATCCCTGTGGAAAAAAGGGGATCCCTATGGAAAAAGGGGGATCCTGAGGGAAAAAAGGGGATCTCTATGGAAAACGGGGGATCCTTATGGAGAACAGGATCCTGATGGAAAACAGGGGATCCCTATGGGAAACGGGATCCTCATGGCAAACCCTTTTGCTGGGGGCCTGGGCATTCGGGCTGCGAGCCGGGAGCTGGGAGCAGCCCAGGGTGGGACAGCGGCTGCCCTGCACGGGGCTGGGGCCCAGAGCCCGGCTTTGCTCCGTGTCCGTCGCATCCATAGCGGGCCCGGGGGCTCCTGATGCCATGGGGCGAGCCGGGGGCCCCTGCCTGGGTGGCCCGCTGTGACCGCCGTGCCCTTGGTCGCAGGCGAGCCGTGCGGCGCCAGGCCATCCGCCACCCGACCAGGATAGACAAGGACAAAGGGCCCACCAAAGCCACCACCACCAGGCTGGTGTACCTCATCTTCGACACCTTCTTCTCGGAGCAGATCGAGAAGGACGAGAAGGAGGACGACAAAGAGAACGCCACCAAGCGCCGGCGCTGCGGGGTCTGCGAGGTAACGGCCGGGGGAGCCGCCTGCTCCATGGGCATCTCCATCCTTAAAGGTCCCTGAGCTCTGGTGCCCTCCTCGCCTTGCTCCAGGTCTGCCAGCAGCCGGAATGCGGCAAGTGCAAAGCTTGCCAGAACATGGTGAAGTTTGGGGGCAGTGGCCGCAGCAAACAGGCCTGTCTGCAGCGCAGGTTGGTGCCCCCCCCAAGGCATAGGCCCACCGCTCCTTGTCCTACCTCCCGAGCAAAGGGATGTGGTCCCCGCTGCCGTCCCCTGCTGCAGCGCTGCTCCCTGTATCCATAGATGTCCCAACCTGGCCGTGCGGGAAGCGGATGAGGACGAGGAGGTGGATGACAACATCCCGGAGATGCCGTCGCCCAAGAAGATGCTGCAGGGCAGGAAGAAGAAGCAGAACAAGAGCCGCATCTCCTGGGTGGGGGAGCCCATCAAGGTGGGGGCTCCCCTCCTGACGCGGGGTGTGGGTTTGGGGTGCTTCATAGCGGGCTTTGACACCAGGGCCCCCCTCCTTGTGCAGAGCGATGGCAAGAAGGACTATTACCAGAGGGTCTGCATTGACCTGGAGACCCTGGAGGTGGGAGACTGCGTCTCCGTCAGCCCCGATGATCCCACCAAGCCCCTCTACCTCGCCAGGTTGGTGCTGGAGGAGCTGAGTTTGTGCTGCTGCTGCTTGGAGCTGTGTTCCCAGCTGGAGAACTCCGATCCGTGCTGTTTGAGCTCCTCCCTGGAGCAGCTTTGGGGCCCCATCGCTTTGGCTTTTCCCCCCCTTTCCAGGGTGACAGCCATGTGGGAGGACAGCAGTGGGCAAATGTTCCACGCGCACTGGTTCTGCCCTGGCTCCGACACCGTCCTGGGGGCCACCTCGGACCCCCTGGAGCTCTTCCTGGTGGATGAGTGCGAGGACATGCAGCTCTCCTACATCCACGGCAAGGTCAACGTCATCTACAAGGCCCCCTCGGAGAACTGGTCCATGGAGGTGGGTGAGGGCCCTGGCGAGGGCGGCGCGGGGGGCGGGCAGCAGCACCCATCACCCTGGGCACCTCTCTGCTAGCAGGGCGGGCTGGACATGGAGATCAAGATGGTGGAGGACGATGGGAGGACTTACTTCTATCAGATGTGGTACGACCAGGAGTACGCTCGCTTCGAGTCGCCGCCGAAACCCCAGCCCACGGAGGACAACAAATACAAGTGAGCGGGAGCAGGGCTGGGATCTGGGATCCGGGATCTGGGATCTGGGGTGTGCCCAGCCTGGGCAGCAGGAGCCTTGTGGGTGCCCACCCCCCTGGTCCCTGTTTCCTGCAGGTTCTGCATGAGCTGCGCACGCCTGGATGAGGTGAGGCACAAGGAGATACCCAAAGTGGCCGAGCCGCTGGAGGAAGGCGATGGGAAGATGTTCTATGCCGTGGCCACCAAGAATGGGGTGCAGTACCGGGTGGGAGATGGTGTCTACCTCCTGCCAGAAGCCTTCTCCTTCAGGTTGGTGCTTGTAAAGTGCTCCTCAGGGTGCAATTTGGCCTTTGCCGTCAGAGATTGGGAATGATTCCTTCACCAAAGGGTGGTCGGGATTGGAAGAGGCTGCCCCAGGGCAGTGCCGGCGTCACCATCCATGGAAGCATTCCCAAACCATGGAGATGATGCCCTCAGTGCCATGGCTTAGTGGTGGCCTTGGTGGTGCTGGGGTAAAGGTTGGACTTGATGCTCTTGAAGCTCGTTTCCAGCCTGGTTGGTTCTGTGGTAGAGAACGCAGTCTATGGGTGGTGAATGAAGCATCCCTCACCTTCACTAAGCCCAGTTTCACCCCTGTTGGGATGAGATGATCCCCATTGGGTGTTAGAGGGCTTTTGGGGGGGGGCAGGGAGGCAAAGGGCCCCCCTCCAACCTCTTCCCATCCCCTTCTCCCCAGCGTGAAGCCCGCCAGCCCGGCCAAGCGCCCCAAGAAGGAGGCGGTGGACGAGGAGCTGCACCCAGAGCACTACCGCAAGTACTCGGAGTACATCAAGGGCAGCAACCTGGATGCTCCGGACCCGTTCCGCGTGGGCCGCATCAAGGAGATCTTCTGCCACCTGCGGAGCAACGGCAAACCCAACGAGGCCGACATCAAGCTGCTCATCTGCAAGTTCTACAGGTGAGGAGGTGCCGCAACGGGAGGGTGCCATGCGCCGGGGCTGCCCCCAGATCCATGGATCCGGTGGGTTTTTCCCTCCTCGCAGACCCGAGAACACGCACAAGTCCATGAAGGGCAGTTACCACGCAGACATCAACCTCTTGTACTGGAGCGATGAGGAGACCACGGTGGATTTCCGCGCCGTGCAGGGCCGCTGCACCGTGGTCTATGGGGAGGACCTGACCGAGAGCATCCAGGACTACTCGGCCGGTGGCCTCGACCGCTTCTACTTCTTGGAGGTGAGGCCTTGAGGAGCTGCCACCTCCTGAGATCCGTGGCTTGGATCCAGAGCTGAGCGGTTGTTCCCTATGGAGCTGAGAGGCTGAATCGCTGCTCGTTGAGGTGGTGGCATGGCCCCTCTGCGGCTCCCATGGGGCCTTGGCAATGCCTGGGAAGAGCTGGGAGAGGCTCTTTGTGTCCGAGTGTCCCAAAGCCTTTCTCTTCCCCAGGCTTACAACGCCAAAACCAAGAGCTTTGAGGATCCTCCCAACCATGCTCGGAACTCCGGCAATAAAGGGAAGGGGAAGGGGAAAGGGAAAGGTGAGTTTGTGGGAAGGGACTGGGCTGGATGAGCTGAGCAGGGATGGGACCCTTCCAGATGCTTCTGTGCTCTGCTCGCTGGGGGGGATGCAGCGATCATCAGTGATCGTCGTCATCATCACATCAGTGATTGTCAGAGCCCAACCATTGCCCAGATACTCCCCATCGCAGTTGTCCTCCAAGCCCTGCTCCAGCTCCTCCTCTTGCCCCTCTCCGGCACCTCAGTGTCCCTCTGACGTGGGGTTGAGCCTCCAAGCTCTGCTGTCAGATGCGAGACAGGCGAGGACCTTCCCTTCCCAGCGCATCGGGGCAGGAAGGGGCTTGAAGCTGAGGTTTAACTGCAGAGGAGGAGGAAGCGGCTTTGACGCGAGTGGGGTTTCTGTTGCAGGCAAAGGCAAGGGGAAGTCCTCGTCGAGCTGCGAGCAGAGCGAGCAGGAGCCGCCCGAGCTGAAGCTGCCCAAGCTCAGGACCTTGGATGTGTTCTCGGGCTGCGGGGGCTTGTCCGAGGGCTTCCACCAGGCGGGTGAGCAGGGAGCGATGGAGAGGGGGGAATTGCGCTGTTCTCCCAAGGGACGAGGGATGGGATAGGAGGAAACAGCCTCAAGCTGCTCCGGGGGAGCTTTAGCTGGAGATCGGGAAGAGTTCCTCCCGAGAGGATGCTCAGGGTTGGAGCAGGATGGAGGCGTTCCCAAGGCACGGCAGCGAGGCCCTCGGTGGTGGGGTGAAGGTTGGAGCTGCTCTTCGAGCTCCTTCCCAACCCATTTGATCCCATGAGCCAATGAGTCCCTGATCCCATAATTATCTGATCCCATTGCTCCCTGATTCAATGAGCCAGGGATCCCATGATTCCCTGATCCCGGAACCCCATGACATCATGATCCCATGACTCCCTGATCCCATTGCTCCCTGATTCAATGAGCCAGGGATCCCATGATTCCCTGATCCCGGAACCCCATGACATCATGAT
>WYDI02030936.1:0-10608 GCA_009867235.2 Psittacus erithacus
CTGAAAGTCAAAACCACAGCACTGCACCAGCTACTGAGAAGGAGAAAAATGACTGCTACTGCTGAACCCAGGACAATGCTGCATGCTGGAGCCTTCTGTAGCTGTTCAGGTCAATAAAGAGCACTTTCCTCCTGTGGAAACACATGTTAAGTTGTAAGAAATGGAGGCTGCAGACACTGCAGAGGATTGCACTGTAGCCTGCGTAAGCATGTGAGGGATCTCATCTGCAGTTCTTTTCCAGTCACTTTCAGGATTGTTTTCCACTAAAGCCCCAGTTTTTGCTTTACTTCTTTTCCCACAGCCTTCTACCACCTGGCTTGTGTTTAAAAGACAGCTTACTTTGACAAACTGGATTTCGGCAATGCAGGCTTCAGCTAGCTTCTGCTGTCCAAGAACTTGTAGTCCATTATGTGTCAGCTCTCCCAGAAAGATAAGGTTTAGTTGGGTACAAAATGAATAGAGAAGCAAAAGCTATACACCTAAAGAGTCCCACAAGCAATAGAAGTTAATCCATTTTAAACTCCTTACGTCACTTAAGCTTCTTGGGGCAGGGATTTGTCTCTAAGTCTCTGTAAAATATCATGTCGCATCCATTCTACTCTATAAAATGAGTAAAAACGATTATCAACAAAGCTCAGCAGTCATGCCAGAAACCTGTGTGGCACCTGCATTTGGTTTTGTATTGAAATCTCAGTAAACCCAAACTAGTAGGGTAGAGTAGTGCCCAGTAGGCACTGAAATGAAAACTCATCATTAGTTAACAGTGCTCTGGCACTTCCCCAGCTACAAAACTACAAAAGCAGGCTGAGCTGGATATGGTTTATTGCAGCGAAATATGGAATTCATAGAATCATAGAACCACAGAATGGTTTGGGTTGGAAGGGACATTAAAGATTATCCAGTTCCAGCCCTCCTGCCATGGTCAGGGACACCTTCCACTAAACCAGATTGCTCAAAGCCCCATCCAGCTTGGCCTTGAACACTGCCAGGGATGGGGCATGAAGAGAATTCCTCTAAATCTTTTCAAACTTAGGACATCCAAATTTTCAACTTCTGCATATGAGCAAACGCATGAGGCAGTGGCTTGACTACACGCTTCTAGAGCAACCAGAGCTGCTCATCTGCTGAGCTGTGGTTTTCTGAGCCAGCCACCCATGCAGGCTAGGCAACTATGACCCATGGCAGGCCTATGTCCCTCTGAAGTGGCGGGGGAAGCTGTGTTGGATAACCTGGAGCATCTTGCATGAGTTGCATTTGATGCTATGTTTAAGTAGCTGACTCAACCTGTAGGTATGTAAATTCTCACTGAAGTCAGTGCAGAGGAGAGAAGGCCTAGAGTGCAATTCAGTCACCCTAAAGTGGACACCTAAGTGGCTTGGGTCATTTTTTTCTCATCTCACCACCAGCCTCTTTACAAGCTGCCCAGAGCCTCTCCCTCCGATGTTAGATCTGGGCTGCTCTTCAAAGTAAGGTGATTACCAGAGGGTAAGGAGTCAGTCCAACATCCAACAGTACAGTGCACATCTCCCAGCTCCCCCGGGTCTGCTGTATTCAGACTCACTGCTGTCTGACTCACAGTTTTCTAGCTACATGCCACAGAGCGGTTACTAGACCGCAGATTTTAATCTTTCACACATTGCTATCGCAACACACTGTTATTATGTCTGTCTTTCTCCTTCCACACAAAGAATAAGGTGAGCAAGAATGTGAAGTATACAGATGTAAGCTTGTACAGGGGACTATGGTATACAAAGGCTGTAAGGAATACAGTAGTTTCTGTTGTCATTAAGGCTAATAATTCCTGTTTACTTTTTACAAATTCCTCTAGAACTGAAGTTTCTATGAGTTAAATCTTTGTTTGCTAATTCTGAAACAGGCTCTTTATTGATTTGACTTCCTATACTATAAAGCCCTGCTTCTTCTGTGCACATAAGTCTGGGCCAATTGGAGGTCAACAGGTATTTCTTCAGAAAGAATTAGATGGATTTTCTTTTCTTCTCTTGAAATACAGTCCAAGTTGTCTCTCTGAACCTTACAGAAAAGTGCAGGGGCAGGAAAGCTGCAGAGAAAATAGACCCATAAATTCAAAGATAAAAGACAGGAATATTCTCTCTCTCTTTCTGGTATAGGCGAGACATATCTGGTCAACAGTGTGAGTTTCTGGAATGCACTGAAGGATCTGCAAAGGCTTATTCTTTGTCACCCACTTTTAACTTGACAAGATCCTCAAACGTCTTTTTACGGTTTCCTTCCTGGCATGCTCCCAGAGATAAGCACTTTCTTGAAGTAAATGTCAGGCCAGAACTAGCTGGAAGAAAGCTTCTACTTACATTGTGTGAAAGAAGCTATAGAATTTGTTCCTGACTCCTTTTTTGAGCCACCATAGCTCATAAAGAAGCAAAAGGGTAACACATTTCCAACTGATGCACTCCTGGTTACCCTGCAACTGGTACAAAGAGATAGAAAAGCTCATGTACAGAGTAATACTCAGTCATACACTTGATCATGGACTTCAGTAAAAAGAAAAAGTTAAAGAATTCTTTGTTTCACACTGGAAAATATTTTCTGTTTCCCTTATTATACTGAGCTTTCCCGCATGAGTATTCCTAATACAAGTCTGCTCTGTTCCTGAGTTCACATTCATATTCACATTATTAAAAATGCAGACTTTTTTTTGTATTCCAACCCTTCTGATAATTTTTTTTAAGTTATTCTTGCAGCAGCAATACTCAGTGGAACTACGGAGTCATTTGCTGTTTTATTTATTGTTGAGAATGGGGAATAATACGTAACAAGTGCTGTTTGAGAAATAGCAGACAATAGTAGGTTCTGCAAACTTGCCCTGCATCTATAGCTGCATTCAGTGCTCACACACCCTTGGGTGCAGTCCTGCCTCTCCTTGTTCCACACATACACCGTACAGTGTGTGAATAACATCAAAGATCAATAACCGAAACTATGGCTATATAGAAGCTCAGCTTCTGATGGGTCTCTGGAGAGGGAATGGTGGTGAGGGACTACTCATCTGTGATGGTGCAGACAGACTCCAGAAGCCCGACAGATGCTGCTTCTGGATGATTTGGGCTCTCTAGGTCTTTGATGCTGATAATAGGGATAACTGGCTAACACAAACACATTGATTTCATAGGGTTTTAAGCACTAAATGGCTTGAGTCATTAGCCAAGGGGAAAAAAGACCACTGACATCAATGGGAAGACTCATTGTTTTAGCAGCCTTGGGATAAGGCTCCAAAAGAAGGAGCACTGATCATTAAGGGAAGGTAAGAGGGATACTGCTTTAAAGAAAACCTTACTTTGTAGCTTACATTGCTACTGAAGATCAGCTGTAAGTTAACATGAAGACCATTTCCTATAAAGAGTAATGTTTGCTTAGGAAAATAAGAGATAGGCTGGAAAAAATACCCACCTGGAATTAGAGGAAGGTAAATGGAGCAAGTCACTGCAAGTGTGAAAGTTTAGAACATCCTGGTTACGCTGAGACTGAAAACCAGCCAACTTCCCTCTCTTATGAGGGGCACTACCTACGCATTGGGAAACATCCAGGTACTACAATCTACTTCATTAAGCCCAACTGAACTGCCGTCATCTTCCTGAATCAACACAGAGTTATTTTACCTTTTCTAGTGTCACCTTCGATATCACCTAATACAGCCCAATTAAATGCAAATTTAGTTGCTTCTGGTAAGGATCAGTTAGAAGGTGTGCTTGCATGGAGGAGCCAGAAGGTTGTTAATTACATCTCTGTATGAATGAAATGTACCTTGCAAGAGTAAAGGAAGCCCAAAGATGAGCAGATTCCTGCTGTTTGCTTTCCCCAGGCAGCAGCTGTGGAATATATAACCAGGGAGAAAGTCATCAGGGATTGATTTGCAAAGATGCTAACAAGGTATTAAGAACCTCCTGAAATCTGTAGAAGTGTTTTTTAAAAAAAGAGGTCTGAAAAACTTTTTAGAAGATGTTTTGGCATAGGAAGTGAGTCTGTATAAGAGAACCTAAGGTCTTAGGGCTTAGGAACTGACAAGAACTGATTTCTATTCTCAGACCTTCCCTGTGCTTTGCAACGACCTTAAAAACTCCCATTTAATAGGCTGATCCTAAATTAGTCAGTGAAAGTCAAAAGGCCAGGCCAGAGTGTCTGAATTGCTCCTTAAGTGTTATTTAGAAAGCACGAGTGAAAATTAAGCAGTACATAGACCTCACGTTACACCCTTGCACAGAATGAGTTTTGCCCTGAAGTCCATGAAATACTTTTCTATTGCCAGGCAAAAATCACTATAAGAAGGATCATCATATAATTACAACTCACTTATGCTAGTTAAGCAGCCAGAGGAGCCCATTCATTATGTGACTTAGGTTATAACATCTTCCCCTCCAGAAAAGGCTGTGAGGTGTCTTCCTGTGCATGTGGCACGACAGTGAAACTGGAGCACGTTTGAAAGGGTTCTGGATTGAGGGAGATCCCACCCAGCCCCTCACAGACCCTTTTGGAAGCGTACTCAGGGCTGTGAAGTCCTCTAAATAGGATCTGAGCCCTGCCACTGTAGGGTTTTGACTACCACACAGATTTTATCAAGACAATCCAGCCAGGGAAAATCAAGGAGACCAAATTAGCTGTAAGGCCTCTTCTGAGCAAATATGTACCATGGTTTATTTCAGCAATTGCATGTAATGACTCTCTAAAGCAGCCATGGAGGAACATCATTATAGCAGGGAGAGATGAAATCCAGGTCTCCTGACTTTGGTCATCTAAAAGCTAGGCACTGGGTATGAAGGAGTTAGACAGGCATTCTCTAAAATCGAAGCAGAGAGATATAAGCCCTCTCACTACTGAGTGATTCACCTCAGTCTAAAGAAGGCACCTGAGACAAATCAAATAAGTTACCCCCTGGGGAGGCCTCTGTCACTCCACTGATAACAGAAGGAACCCAGACAACAGGCACAGACAAGCTGCTAAACTCTATGAGGCTAAAATAAAGCGGCAGAATTCCTACCTTCTATGAACGAGGTTGTGTTTTAGTGGAAATAATTTAAGACATATCATAGACACACAGGAAAAATTAAATATAAAATATAAATGAGGAGAAATCAAGGATCTTTCATCAGACAAACAAGTATTAAGTAGTGATGTACTTGAAAGTCTGTCAATGAAAATCTTGAGCATACAGCTCATTAAGTAAATAAAGAGTAAATCATGCAAATAAGGAGTAAAAGTACATATATGTGTGCTTTTCATTTGCACAGTTTTTTAGTATGATAGAAAGACATCTTACTTCCAATGAATTCTTCTTTCTTAGTTGCTCAGTCTCTGGCTGGAATCTGCCCATCCAGAGCATCATTGTGGAGGAGGAGGCTATGGTGTTTCTGCCATGCAGCAGCTCTCTCTGCTCCCTCACTTGCATCTCAATGGCGAACATCTCAGCCAGGTTCTTATGTCAGCTCTGCCACTGCTTCAGCCCTTACACCATTACCAGTTTACCTGGATTGTTTTTATGATCAGGCTACTTCTAGCCAGGCTTTATAGTGGAAAGTCTCCTCATACCTATTGTCTCTGACATTATTGTCCACTTGTAATTTCCTTTACTCAAGTCCCTATTAGCATGACTTCTATCAGTCTAGGCTGTTATGTCATGTAACCTTAATGTAACCAGCTCTATAGAGACCTATATTAGTTTAACGCAATCTAGGGGCTATCAGCTACCCACAGATTAAACAAATGTTTGCTCACCTACTTGTAGCTCTCAAAGAATTGATTTTTTTTAAATTTATGCAAAATTGCAAATAAAGCTACAGGTACTACATTAGCATTTCATTAAAATACATTTTCTCTCCTGAGTGGGTAAACTCATCACAAAAGTGGGGTAGAACTTTGACAAGCTCATACAGAGGAAGCTTTTGAGATGGTACATAGGTGATTAGATGTTGAATATTTGTTATTATTAATGTAAATGGCTGGTTTTAATTCCCTGGTTATCACGCTACAAAATTACCCTTGGCACAATCATCTGTACTATACTAAGCATTATTTTATAGACTGTATTTCCAATGAATTTGGTCTGATGAGAGACAAAAGAAAAAAATTAAGCTCCTCTTTCCCATGCATGATTCCTTCTGTGTTTTCTTCTTGAGGTAATGTCTGGATTGTGATTTCTTTGTTGCTAGTTCAGTACATTAAAAATCAGCTAATGTAGCATTAACTAGATACTAATAGGCCATTAAAGCCGAACTTTCATGCTGGAGAAAACGAAAATGTTTCAAATGTAAATATAAGTCAATTTTATATGCATGAATTTTTGCTATCTGATGCAATTTGTATTAATAATTAATACATGTGTTTCATTGGGATATTATAAGCCTTAATAGATATTCAAACTTTCTTGGCTTAGTATTACTTCTTTTCCTTGTGAACAGTGCAAGAGGCCAAGATAATGTTGGCGATTCTTTATTCTCTCCGGCAAGAGGACTGACCCAACCAAGCAGTGAGAGATGCTGACAGCATCGCAGTGATCCAGAAGCAGTCATCAAAATGTGTCCTGCTGTCTGAAGCCCTTAGAATCTGTATGACAATCAGAGAATGTTTCCTCATATTTAAGGGCACAGAGTAATAGTCCCATTGCATTTATTCAAAGTGCAGTTACGTGTGCAGCCATCCTGGGAAGCTGATAACCTTTCTTTAGAGCGCAAACGCACGACACTTTTCAAGCACAAAGGTGATGTCCTTCTTGGTTCTGGTTCAAGCTACCTTTCTTGCTCCAGTATTCATCAGGATATGACAGAAATGTAGGCTGGAAGGGCCATGGGTGTCACTTCACAATCCCACACTTGAGGCGGGACTCCCACAGCAAGGTGATCAGGTCAGCCATGGCTCTGCGACAGCCTCCTGGGATGGAGGGTCTCAGTCCCCTGGGCAGCTGGCCCTATGTTACACTTCTGGGCCTGTGCCCTCTCATCTCTGCTGCTTTCCCAGGAAGCCACCAGCATCTCCTCCACATGTAAGACGTGTGGATCATTCTGTGAGGTTGCCTCTAGTCATAAGGAAATCTGCCTTGGTTGGGTTTTTGTTGTTTCGGTTTTTTGAGTTTAAGAGCTATTTGCCTGAACAATATCCCAACCAGAGCTTCAGAAAAAGAAACATCCGGTGAGTTTCCTTTTAGTCGGGGACTCTTGTTAGGTCACCTGCTTGTGTGTTATAATAATGTGCATAGCTAGAGCTAGAGCTTCCCTTGCTAGCCTTTGATCATCTTTTGCCAGGGAAGGTACAAGGCAATAAAAGGCTAGCTTGTTGTTTATGACCAGTGATAAACCTTTTGGGAAGAAAAGGCCTTGTTCTCCATTACAAGAAACATGAGGACCATTATAAGGCTGTAATTGTACCAGGAGCTGTGTTACACTTATCCTTATAGACCAGATAGTTCACTTAAATCAATGGAAATACTTGCTGTGCCTAAACTTACAAGTGCTCTGTGCTTTTATCAGATCTGAACTCGTGGCAGATATAGATCAAGAGGTTGTCTTTGAAGTTATCCATCTACCCAGCTGACAAGGGGAAAAGAGGAGAAAAAAATGTGAAGATGATGACTTTCATCTCCTAAACCAAATCTCTAGATAATTTCCTAATAAGGAATTCTGTCTGAGTTTTTGCAACTACATGAGCTATTGCATTTTGCTTTGGTATAGATAATTGTGATAACAATACTTGCCTGTAGCAAAATGCCATAGTAAAGCAGGAACATGACTTCCATCTGTCTTTCTCAGCTTGGGTTGGTTTTTGTGTTGTTTTTTTTTTTCAACAAAATCCCTTCTTTCAGATTGGTGCTGCTCACACAATTGAAGCCCCAGACATATTTTTAGCTTTCAGGTGCTGATTTTGATCAGTCAGTTGCTTGCCTTCCCTATACTTGCGTGGATCTTTATTACAGAGTTATCAAAATATTTTGTGTTAGTATTCAAGTGCTAGTATGTGCATATGCACTGCGTAACTGCAAAGAGGCACAGGAGGTTATTATTCATTTTTTTCACATGGAAAGTACACAAGACATCAGAAATAATTTCTTGCTCCAGTCAGTTTTCAATGTGAGTGTCAAATACAACATTGGTCAAAATGAAAGCACAAAATCAACTAAGTCATTTCTGGTACTTGCCCACCACCACCCTGCCTGATCCTAAATGGGAAACAGGCCTGGCTCAGTGTTCAGGGGCAGTGCTGTTTTGAGGTGGGTTTGAAGCAGCATAATCAAGATCCCCAGTTTTAGATCATTATGAAAGTAAAAGCTTTATCAAATAGATGCTTCGATTATTGTCTTTTCTAATTATTGCCTATATTTAACTGGAATGAACGCTGATGAGCCAATAAAAAAGTATCATTTAAAATGATGTTCTGATGAATGTTTCCTTATCTTAGAAATATTGGTGTAGGAGATGTATTGTTTGTGTTTGAAATAGGCCATTTTTACATGTGTCACATTTGGAAAATATATCTGCTTCTATGCTCCCTCAAGGCTGCATTAGATGATGTTAAGTACTCTCATCATTCTGCTCCTTAAGATATTTTTAACTGGATGAGTCATTAGGTATTCTGGTCACTCCTCTTACAGATGCAGTTATGAATTTCACAGGGAAAATGTCAATTCTGTGAAATCTCTCTGTGACAACCAGTATCATTGCAGGGAATGTTTAAGTTGCCACAGAAGTATGGAAACCAGCCCTGGAAGGGTATTTGAGAGGTCAGGTAGTCCAGTCAGTCCCTTCCCCACGGCAGGCTGAGCTCTGCCATGTCATCCCTGGCAGAGGTTGGTCTAACCTGCCCTGGGATCCTCCTGGCCTATGCCCATGACTTGCAGCTCCCTTGGTAGACAGCCAACACTGATGCTAAGTTATTCAAAACCTGTGTTGTTTAACCTCAGTCCTCCATGTGGCACTCTTTAAGACAGTTTCATCCCATCCTCTGATCCATGGTCTACAGAACAATTTCACACATGTCAAAGCAGTTGTCATATCTCTCCTCAGCTTTCCCTTATCTAAAGCAGCATCAGTGAGGTCTCACCTCTGAGATCGTGGACTGCTGGCCTTCAGTGTTGCTGTTTCTGCCCTGGTTTATTTCAAACTGACCCCATCTTTCTTGAAGTACAGCTGAGATGTTACCCATGGCAAACAAGGCAGAACATATCTTCCAGACAGCTCCTTCCTTGTTGTGCCGTTGCGTTTCCATAGCAGTGCAGCATCGCTGATTCAGGCCATACACACCTACGTGCTTTTGTGCACCCCAGAACCTGTACTAAAAAGCATTGTTTAGTCCCCCATGGCCCATCTTGTATTCATACAGTGAATTTTGCTACCTATTTATTTCAGACCACTTCCATTTTTCGAAATAATTCTGAATTCTAGTCACATCCTCGAGCTTGTAACCTGTACAAGAGCACTATGTAGTCTAGTGTCCAAATCATTAACTACTGAATAATACCAGGCCCAGGAGAAATCCTAGCATAGATTTACTTATCCTTTTCTATAAAAGTATGGCTTTCTAGTACAACAATGTCACAGTGGTTTGAATAAAACTCTTTCCTTAACTTGCTTCTGAGACTCCCTCAGGAAGCAAAATCAAAAGCAGTGATACAGCCAATATAAAGAAACCTGATGCTTTCACACTCATTTCCTACCTATACATGATATCTTTTTTGCCCTTAGCCATAAACCACTTTTTTCCTTCCCTTCATGTTCTAGCAAATACTCTTTCAAGATATTTTTTCTGTTCTTTTTTCATGTGACCTCCTGTGCTAATTCTATTATATTCCATGCCTTGGCCTTTCTGATTTTGTCCTTGTAGGTTTGTGCTCATCTTACATATATCTTCTTAGCAACTTGACCTACTTTCCACACTGAATAATTTTCAGGTCACTGAAAAACACCTGAATTAGCAAAAGTGCTTTCTTACTACACTTCTGTATCTCCTTCATATGAAATAATCTGCTCTTCTCTTTTCAAGGCTGCCTTTCTAAGAACTTCCTTTAAACTCCCTTTTTCCTCCTGCCTCGCTTCTCTCTCAGTTCTCCAGGTTGCACGATGCTTCTTTTCTTCAAATCCTTACTTTTCTTTTACCACTTTCTTTCTTCCCTTGCTAGATGTCAGAAATACCACCCTTTATGATCCCTGTCACAGAGTTTGCTTTCTCCCTTCACACTCTGTAACAGCTCCTCTTTGGCTGGCAGAAACTAGATTCAAAGGAGCCTTTCCCTCTCCAAGAACCAAATAATAATCCTTGTCGCAGGAGGCCTGCTTCCCCTCCTCTTTTATGCTCAAAGACTTTCAGCAGCTCTGCTGCCTCCAGCCCCTGGCCTTCGCAGCAGGCAGATGCAACCACATTGCATACCTTAGAAACATGCCTCTTCATGTCCCCCTGCCCAAAATAGATCATACACGTACCATGTCTGTCCTGGGTTCAGCAGTAGCAATCATTTTTCTCCTTCTCAGTAGCTGGTGCAGTGCTGTGTTTTTGACTTGCAGCCTGGGAACAGCTGAGTTGCTGCTCTGTAATGTTTACTCTGACCAAGGACTTTCTGAGCCTCATGCTCTGCCAGGGAGGAGGGGAAGCCGG
>WYDI02030939.1:0-36033 GCA_009867235.2 Psittacus erithacus
TTATTATTGGTGGTAGCAGTAGTGATTTGTGTTATACCTTAGTTAATAGACTGTTCTTATCTCAACCTGTGGGAGTTCTATTCTTTCAATTCTCTTTCCCATCCCTCTGGGAGCAGAGGGAGGAGGTGGGGGGGCAGTGAGTGGGCTGTGTGGCAGGCCTAAACCACGACAGTGAGCTACACTGGGAGGATTGTGCTGATCCTTCCCTTCTATTCAGCACTGATAAGGCCACCCCTGGAGCTCTCTAGTACAAGAGAGAGATGGAACTGCTGAGAGGGTCCAGAGAAGAACCACTAAGATGATTGAGGGACCCTCATGAGGAAAGGTGGGACTGTTCAGCTTCTCAGAACTTCTCAGAAAAGAGAAGGCTTGGATGGATCTTTTCAATGTGTATAAATACCTGAAAGGAGGGTGCAAAGAAGATGGAGCCAGGCTCTTTTCCATGGTGCTTAGTCCCATGACAAGAGGCAGTGGGCACTAAGTGAAACACTGGAGATGGTGCCTGAACAGCAGAAAACACTTTTATACTGTGAGGGCAACTGAACACTGGCATTGCTCAGGAAGGCTGTGGAGTCTCTCACCCTAGAGGCACTCAAAGGCCATCACTGGGCAGCTGGCTCTAGGTGGCCCTGCTTGAGCATCGGGATTAGGCAGATGCTCTCCAGAGGTCCCTTCTAACCTCAACCGTTCTGTGATTCTGCAAAGGGTGTGATGAGCCTCATGCATTAAATAACATGTTTCCAAGCTTCTTGGAGCTCAGTGCTTCTTAGAAATCTAGATGGAGCCACACTCCACAGTCCCTAGAACAGGAAAAAGAGTCTCCTTTGCAAATCAAAAGAGCTGTTTTTCTCATCTCTTCTATTACCATCTGTTCACAATAGACAACTCGTGTTAATAAAGACTCAGTTCTGGAAATATTTGACAAAAATCTCCACCAACCAGTCAATCATAGCCTGACATAAATATCGAGGAGCACTTAAATGTCTTGGCCCGACTATCAGACATATCTGGATGCACTGGACCATTGTTCAAAGGTTCATTGTGCATAACTGTGATTCTGACATATGAATACTGTCTGCCCAGATTATTAAAGAAAATAAAAATAAAGCCATCTATTTATGATGCTTGCAGGTCACTTCCTGCTTATGTAGTTCTTGAAGATAAATGCTGTGAAGTATGAAGCAGTGACTCTTGTATTTTAAATTAATTCAAGAAGGCATACTGGTATTTATGACACCGTAATTGCATACAAAGGAAAAGAGAGAAATTATGCTTTTAGGTGAAAAAAAGCTGCCAAAGAAAAAAATTCTGTGTGAGCAATTGAAATGGCCCTATAAATAAAATAATATTTTATTAACAACAAATTCGAGTTTCAGAAAAACATGTATTATTTCCTAAAGCAAAGATGGTTCATTTTGTTTTATTTTGTGTTTTCCCAGATGCAGCATATGAATGGAAAGATCCTGACCCTTTTCAGTATATCTGGTGAGGTTTCTGTTATTCTTCAACTCTGTGGATTTCTCAGATAAATGCATCATGGATTCAGCCCATCACTGGTGATCTGACGTATCAAGGAAGTGAAAGTAATTTTTCAGTTGCTCTTTGGTGGCACATTATATTCTGCGTCTGTGTTAGGTGGAAGTATGGTGCTCTGGCGCCAGTAAATGCTGTGTGTTTATACTTGAGATGTTTCTTGTAAGCTTCTGGAAGCTGTTGGACTAGATCCTCAGAAAACATGAGCCATTACAGTTACATTGGATTTGGCCAATGAGAATACTTTTTTACCTGCATTTATGGCTATAAAGTGTTAACAATTGCATTTTTAGTTTAATTTAAACAGAGCTTCACCAAAATATTTACTTCAAGGACTGTCTGTGTAAGCTGCAAGAGAAACCAGCCTATGCTAATCTCTTCCTCTTTGGGAAGAGGCTTACTACTTTACAGTGCAGCAAAGACTGTATCTGTGAAAAAGTAATTTCACAAATAATCCAAAAGAGATATCCATGACATGTCACTTCTTTTCCAGAGAAACAGTACGTAGATGTTTTAATATTGTCTAAGATTAAGAAAGGTCAATGTCTTTTTTAGGAAACTGTTGAATAAGAAATTGCACTGGATCCTGAATAGCCCTGACATCCTTCAGCTGTAATGATTGCAACTTTCGTAGCTCTTGGAAATAGAATTAAAGAGAGTTTCTTTACTTTCCCCCTCACTTGCACAGGCATGCAGAGGTGGGACAGAGGTTTGCCAATTGGTTCCTTTGTTGCTGGCAGACAAAAAGATAAATTAGTGCTGCAACCTTCCTTTCCCTTTCTTTTTTAAACAGTTTGCTTGAAAGACTGAGTGTAAGATCAAGAGCTTTGCAGATGTATCAAGAATTAATGACTTTTGCGTAAGTCACACATCCCATGCCAAACAATCTATCCCAGCTGAGTTGATGAGTACAGAGACAAATTCTGACAGGGAGTATGCCATGGGAATAGCAACTGCACAGGAACAAGTATTGGGAATGACGTCTTAGAGGGAAAACAAAAGAAGATTAGGGATTTAGAGAAAGATGTGACCAACATGTCCATAGAAATGAAAGTTGACTGATCTGACAAGTCTTGGATTTCAAAGTTTGTAGATCTGAATGGGTCTGATATTTTTTTTTTTCCCTTACAGTCTTTTTGGCTTTCCCTTGTGTTAGTATGCGACAGAGGTATTCTCTGACACAGTGATTCCCTTAAGCTTTTCCTACTTATCTGTCCTTTAATCATAATGAAGAATCCAGGGCTTTGATATGATCCCCTACTGCAGATGAGGACTAGCTAGAATAAGGGGTATTACCCACTCCGTGCTAGGCAAGGTTGAGGTATAGCTAAAGGAAAATATGCGTGGAGCTCTTTGGTATGGCTTTTTGTCTCTGTGCTGTAGACCTTTCAAGGAAAGAATAAGAAATGCTTTCTTTTGGGGAAGCTATTTTGAGCTACTATTCAGTCAGTGGCAAATTCAGTTTGCCCTTATTAAGAACAAGGGTAGTTGCAGCCTGTAGACATGCTTAAAGAATATCTGGGCCATGACTGGTGGATCATCACAAGGGTGAGAGGTATTAAGCTCTGATTTAGTGTGTAAAACTGTTTTAAGTTGCTTTTAAACTTTCTGTGCCAGAAAAAATTCAAATGTCTTATATATTTGTCCATGCAGAAGAGTTGGGCCAATTTGCAATCCTGTGCCTGGATCCTCACTATGGAAACTTCTGCATCAGGCATCAAATCAAAACTTTGTGGGTAACACCTGTCTGTGCCCTTGAATAAGCACAGCCATTGCTGCAGTATAATAGGGTCTTTGCTAATGCAATTAAAATATCTAGGAAATAAAACAAGATGGGAGTTATAAAACTGTAAGGCAGCCCCTTCAAATACAAAATGCTGGGTCATCATGAGGGGTAGTACCAAGAAAAAGACAGAGGATATTGCTGATGTTGCTTTGCTACTATATAAAAACTTGGCTTTTCTTGCATCTTAAATACTGTATGTGGTAATTGTATCCGCATCTCTAAAAGGACAGACTGCAGTTAAAGGAGGTCCAGAGAAGGGAAACTAAAACAGTTAAGAGGTTGGGGCTGTAGCATAGCAAGGGGAGACTGAAATGTCTGGAACTTTCAATAATGTGTTTTTATAAAGCTATGAAGAAGACAGATTAGGCAAGTGGTCTCTCTGAAACCTGAGAAAAGCTCTTGAAGAGGGGACGGAATACTTGGCTAGATGAACTGAACCCCAGTAGGGTGTTTCTTATGTTTTTGTGGTTTTTAAGGCTGTCACATAGTGTGTCTGGTGTAACCAAAGGCTGAACATTTAGGTGAATTATTTTTCCAGCAGAATTCAAAGATTCTTTTCTTTTTCTTTTTTTCGGGGGTTGGCTAATCTAACTGTAAAACACACTGTAAAACATCAGCCTGTAAGAAAGTGTTTTCTTCTTTCTTTTGACTGTAAATAAGGCATTATGGCCTCATGGAACAGAAAGTTGTTAGTGTGGTGGTGGTTTTTTGCTTGTTTGTGGGTTTTTTTTTTTCAGTAAGACTTCAAGCAGTGCTTGGAATTAAGTACAATTGCATATGAAGCAGAGTGAGGAACTTTTGGAAAACAGTCTAGAACTTCTTGTAATTACAATTAACATTGTAAATGATCTATAAAAGAATTCTGGGAAAATGTATTTTCACAGCTTAATGTAATTGTGTGGTATTCAGTGATGCCTTAATCTTGTTAACTTTTCTGTTCTCAACTAGTACACTCTACTTTTTGACATCTTGATGTAATGAGCTCTTAGGTCTGACTAAAATTGGCAGAGTTGATCCTTCTTCAGGATTAACTTAATTCAGTTCATTCTAGATATGAGCCCTTTATCCTCTCTTTTGAGGAAGGTTGTAATTATTTGATTTTTGGCGAAAGAAAAGATTACTTCTCTCTCTTCATTTTTCCCCTTCATTTCAGTATTATTCTACTGTCATGTTTCAGAGCATGAAGTTTATTTCTTTGTAAGCCAACTGACATGAGACTATCAATACAATTAGTTTAAGCAGCCTTTTGGATACATATCTTTTGGCTTCAATGGACAAACACACCTTTATTATGCTTTCTGCTCTCTCTGAGATGATGTAGAAGAAAGATAAATTACTGCGAATAATTTTATATAGTCCACCAAGATTTTTCAGGAAAATAATTATTCTGCTAAAATTTGTGAGTACCAGCTTAAAACCAATATAGCAAACAAATAATAGCACAAAGAACTTGGGACTATTTCAGCACCAGGATGTCCATGATTATATTTTTGTATAATTTCTTTCAGCACACATCACAAGACTGGGCACAGTCTAAATGATATACCCTGAAGTGGCCAGTTTCATCCTGCTGTTTCCTGCTTCTTGATGTCTTATCTTCCCCTGGAAGCAGGACAGGGTTTTCCACACCAGCCTGGGAGAGGAATAGGGAGAAGTTAGGCTTTACTCCTTCTTTCAGACTCAAACATCAGCCCTTCACCTTTTGATCAATAAAAGGCCAGAATATTTTTTCTGAGGAAAATAGATCCTAAGCAAGGAGTGAACAGTGATCCTGTGCTGAGGTGTAGGATCTGAAAGTATGGGAGAAGATGACAAGGAGTGAGTCTCTGTGTCTCAGTGACACTTTACACAACCTCTACAGTCAAGGCCTGGAGGGGTCACAGGACCCTTCACAGCCCTTCCCAGTGAGATCAAATGCTCACAATCAGAAGACTTGTAAAGAGAAGGAAAATCCCCATAAGTATCTGCAGATACCTTTTTGACTTAATTGTTTTTGCAGATACTCCAGTAGTTGACATTATCACGATAGTCATATATTGTGGCAGTAACACAGAAGATGCCAGCAGTGTCACCTATTGCTGTCACAGTCATTATCACTAAGGCAGTTATGTCTTGACAGCCAAACTTAGTGCACTCTTTGGGAGTTTGGAGGGAGGCAGGAAAAGCAGAGCTGGTGTTTGACAGCCTGCACCTGGGAGAATGCATGCACCCTTTTATGCCTTATCACGCTGCTATACCAGCCAAATACTTTCTTTGTGTGTCAGGAAAAGGTGCAGTGACAGGAGCTAGCTGCCAGTATTTGATAAAAAGGTGGTCAGGGAGAGAATCTGATGGTTAGCTGAAACTCAGATGCTAAAAGATGTATAGCTATGACTGACATTTGAAGTTGCTATGATGAAAGAATCAGTGACCTTTTCAATGCTGATAATAGATCACAGAGTCAGGTCTTAGGCAAAGTTTTACAAAGTCCAGGTTGTAATGTTTCTTACCTTTGAAAAGATATTTGAAGATTAATGTTTAGAAAGGAGAAAATTATTGGAATATGTTTGCAAAATTCCTGGTTTGTTTTTGTTGTTGGTCTTTTTTTCTTCCTTTAGCTCTCTAAAAGAAGTTTTAGAGAGTCACACTGGCAACCTGTTTTTCTTGACTTTCACTGATGTCTGACTTAGCAAATGACCCTGCAGGCCTTTACTCTCTTTTCATGCTCATTGATGGCCAGCACTTCTTGCCCTTGAAGGTGCTGGCCTCAAACACTCTTGTGGCTTTGACATGGCTTAAGACTGCTTCAGTTATGAGCTTCACAAACAGAAGTTAGGTTTGCTATAGCTTCAATGCCAGAAAATAAACACACATACATTTAAAATACAATGAAAGTCAGGTAAAGTTTTTCTAGGTTTTTAATTCAATCACTACAGCCCTACTCAACTAGGGAGCCCAGATAACAAGACTAAAAGGAAGAGTCCTGCCTGCCTTTCATGTAGACAAACCTGACTTCTTCATCCTTTTCAAGGCAACAGAATGTCAACTCAGGTTGTGTTGCCTAAGGCTGCTATGCAGTGAGGGGATTTAAATGTAACCTCCACATACAGAAAAAGGAAGTCCCTTAATTCATTCAATATTTTATTAGAAATCTCTTAATGCTGGTCTTATTCCTAAAGGTAAACATCTCAGAGGCTTTTCAAAGCCTGTATTTCATTATTTAATAATCTGTTTTCAGTAACACAGTTCCTTAGGTTTGAGCTTGTAACTAAGTCCACAGGCTGGAAATATCAGCAGTCCAGAATCTGTTAAATAATTAAGCCATTGGTGCCTGTAAGTGTTAGGACTTGAATCACTCATATTTTATTTGCACAAACTGCTGAAAAAAAGTGCCATGAAAAAAGATTACTTACTAGCTCTTCTTAAGGACAGTATGACTTTTGTCTGCAATGGCATGGTTTGAATTTTTGCTTTGAAAATCCTATTTTTGGGAGAATAATTAGCAGTGAGCCTGTACATACCTGGCTTTTTGTGTAGCGCAGTTTCACATGTACGTAATAGAGTTCTCCCATCTGGACTCACTGGAAATTCCTACCTCCATTCAGAGGTTATACACATTTTCATAGGTGTTCTGTATGGCAACTTTTCTAAAGAATTCCTGGAAATAGCCATTGAAAAATACAGGATAGTGCTTGTCTGTGGACCACCACAGCCTTACAGTAGGTGTGTGTGCTCATTCTTGTGCTTGCACAGGTGTGTGCATATGTGTGAACATAAGTACACATTTGCACGTATCCTGTCTCTCAAATGTGGGCAATGTCTCTGGGGGTAACTGAAGGCCAAATAGTCAGACTACTCATTTTGACATCTCAGGCACTGAGGTGGAAGTGGGATCATTTTGAACGCATACGATATGACATGGACTGCTCTCTAATCTCAAGCAGATGGAGGCAGGGCAGTCTACTGAGGGAGTTTCTCATCTATGAATGATATATGTCATGATTTTTCTTCATCACAGATGATGAGATTGTTTTTATCATAGTACCATTTACCCTGGAGAAGGACAAAGTAGTACAATGATGAATATAGTGTGAGAGAATAGGAGTTCAAGGAGGGAGAGCAGAGGGCTTTTGTGAGTACTATTAACATGTACTCCCTAATTAATCCAGACAGAAACCAGTTGAGCGAGTACCATAATTCAGTATGGAACCAGAGTACTTTCATCTGTAGACAATTTGAATAATTCAGTTGCTATGTAGAGTGAGAGCTAGATAGCAATGGGGGGAAGGGGAGGTGTTTTTGAAGAGGAAGAAAATGAGATTTTGTTGAAATATTGTAGGACATAAGAATATTTTCTTTGTTCTGCTAAATGGAATTCTGTATTTGTCAGTGAAAAAAACAGATTAGTACCAGGCAGGAAATACATACTGACTGTCTTGAATGCAGTTTTTTGTTCTGTTGCACATGACAGTATGACTATGCTACCTTTCTGTTTCCATTATCAAACATGCTTGGTAAGCTAAAGTCTGGAAAGAAGTGATTAGAATTAATGGTTTTGGTTTTTTTTTCATTGCATCCATTTGTTTACTTTGGCTTTTTAAAATAATTTAAGACTTCTGATCTGTAGCGGGAAATCTGTCTGTATTCCCTTTGGTTTATTTGCTGTGTTTACAAGCTTAGGCTATATTGACATCGTTACTAAGGAGAAACTAGCTTTTGGATGTGCAGGAAGCTTTAGCAACTGTGTGTACGCATACAGAATTTAAACATACAAAGTTTACAGTAAAAAAATTTTTGAATTTTTTGCTTTCATACCACTGATAAATAGCAAAGTACTAGAATTAGGCCTGCCTCTCTCTTCTGTATGTCCATTATAAAATGGTTGGCAATTTTGGCTATCAGCATGAAAATATTTTGCTGGTAATTTTGAGGTGAACAAATTTCCTCAATCTAAAATATTACAGAAACATGAAGCTTGCTCTTCAGATCACTAAATATTTTAAGATAACTTTCGTCTTGGCTAGGATTGACTGGAATTATTTGCTGCCTTGATTTAAACATCATATTGACATCTTGTTGTGATTAGCTGAGAAAAGAATGTGGAGATATTCATGATTAGTCAATATCCTGTGAACTAACCAGGCTGTGACTGTTTTCTGTGGTTGAGTAATGGTGAGCAGCAGATTAAAAATCAAAGAGCTGTTTATGAATATTGCAAGACAATCCAGGAGTTTCTGTTATTATGAAGACATCCCATTTCTTTAATAGCTATAGTTTAATTATGAAGGATTTTTTCCAAAATGTTAGCCAATAATTGAAAATACGAGTACTGAGCCTAAAGAACTTCCTTTCGTAGTATGTTTTCGATTCTCTTCTGAAATCAACCCCCTACCTTGTGGTAGCTTTGCTGCTAGGTTTTGAAAAAATCCCTGTAATGCAGTTGTACTCTGTTCCAGTCCAGCGTCACTATTGTTTTGAGTCACTCCAATTGCTGAAGTGGGCAGTCTGAACATGGTTATCATTCATTTGTCCACTAATCCTTTCAGCGCTAAAACTTGCTGATTTGCCTTATGAAAGTAATTCAAAACTGTAGCAGCAATAGAGAATAAAACCAACTGCATGACATAACAAGAAACTTTTCATTCTGAAGGGCCCAACTGATTAATTAATATGAATGTACCTGTATGGTATTTAATCAGAAGGATTCTGGATCTAATACAGTGCTGTGTAGTATTAGATCAGGGTGCAGGAATCTTTTTTTCTTAAGTCTTTTTATTCTGAGGCAATAACAGTATATCCTTTAGTTCTTCAAATGACCTCTCTGAATTTGAAGTGTGTATTTTAAAACACCAACCAGAAATATGCCAGGAAGGAAGTTTATGACGCACTGATTTTATTTGAAGCTGGTGCTTCAACATTTTGCTCTTAAATAACATAATCATTTTCTGTTTTGTTTTTTTTTTATAATTGCCAGAGTTGTGTTCCCAGCCACTTCACTAAATTAAGTCCAAACAGTCCCTTGTATGCAGTGTATTATAAGCACAGCAGATGACTTATTGTAATTATTTTATCTCTCTTTGAGAGGAGCAGAAACATTGGCATGCTGGATGAAAAATTATTTAAAATAGTAATAAGATATTTAATCAGTTACAGGTAAGCAACCTCAAATCACCTCAGATTTACAACAGGGAAAGCACAGATATAGGTAGCTGTCATAGAACTGCTAAACTGAGGTACCTTGTCAAATTTTGTGCCCTGTTCTCACTCTGTGGCAAATGTGCTGCAACCTGCCTCCCTTTTTGTCTTCACTTTGCTTATAAAAGCCCATTCATAGCAGCAATGTAAGAGACTTTGGCCAGTTTTCCATGAAATTATTTTTCCCATCAAATTTCATCGGTATTATTTGGGGAATACATGTCCTTGAAGAACAGGAGGAAATAAATACCTTATCCTGAATGTGTATTCTTACAATGAACACATGGAAATATGAATGATGTAATGCACATTATTCTTTATAATTAAGATTTCTCTTTTGAATTAGCAGGCAATCAAACATCACATTTGAGGCAAAAATTGAACCAAGATCCTAATAGGTTATTTTTCCTCTGTTGCAACAACTCTCATTTCCCATTTAAAAATCCAGCTTATTAAGCTGGTGTAAATGTCATGAAAGGATTTGTAGATATCACAAGTAACTGTTGGGTTCCTGCACTGATCTTGATAACTTCGGTATTGCTGGCTTACTGTAAACCACAAAAAGCCATACTGTTGTGTATGTGTCCACAAAATTGCTTAACACCACACTTGCTTCAAAGGCTACTTCTGACATAAAGAAGTTTAAAGAATCCATCAGCTGCACCTAGAATGTCACTGTATCTCTAAAAGAATAGGAATTAATATCAGATGCAGTTTTTCACACTGTAGCAGTGGCTGCATATCAAGGCTTCTCAACTAGATCACTGGCCAATCCCCCGGGCCAGGGAAGGGACAGATAACATACACAGTGTGAGCGTCAACTTCCTCGTTTATTGCGCAGTTAATTCCTTTTATACTAACACCTGTGGGTGGGATTACAGGTGTGTCATAGAAAGGCGGTGACTAACTTTCTATCTTCCCGTGACACCGCGAGATCTTCCGAACGCCAAACCCTACACACGCTTGTAAAAGTCAAAACTTAGTGAATTTCATTACTTAGGTCCTTGTTGTTTTAAAGCAGATATAAATAAATTAATTTATAATTATCTAATGACTCATAATTTATGTAATTAATGTAATTATTTTATCACATATCCATATTTTATAGACTTCAATTAATTGCCAATTAATTATTCATTATTAATACATACATTATTCAGTTTTCAATCGTTAACTTCCAACATCTCTGAATTCCTAACAAAAGCTGTGCATTTTCAATACACTATACTTCATTGGTAATCGATCTGGTAATCTTTTCAACAAAGCTATTTTATCCCATTCAAGGATTTTTACTGTTTGTTCATAACAAAATTTTCCTACTGTACAAATATTTAACTTCAGTACAACAGCTTCAGTGCTTTAGCTCTTGCTACCATTAGTGCTACCATTCTTATCTTTCCTCTGAAACCAGTGATGGTCCAATTAATAATTATAGGGAAGTTTAAGCCCTATAACAGCTTGCTCAGAATAAATATGTCTGGGGAAAGGACATTATAAAATAAAAAAATTGTTTTTATACATATCTCTTAAAACTTTTGCTTTTCCAGTTTTATTAAATATCAGAGTTCATTTTAAGCTTATGATTTCAAAGGCAGATTTCTGAAAGAGAACTTGGAGATCTATTAAATTACATAAGAACCTTTATGTAAAATGCAACCTCTCTGGTTTTATGCTATGAATGACCAAATTCCATTTAAAGATTTCAAAGAAGGACAGAATGATTGATTATATTGTCTGTTTTCTAGGTTTCTAATTCTCTTGCACCTTGGCCAGATTAATAGATTCCAATTGTTAAGCTTTCACTCATTTTTCGCCTGCCGTCCAGAATAACCAGTAAATGGCTAGAATACATCTGAATTCATAGTGTTTGAAGATCGGAGGGAAGAATCACGGGTTTATGAAAGGAAAGAAATTAGTGGGTGTTATAAACACAGAATAGAGAGTAAGCAGAAGGCTTAGCACATGGCTGTTTTTCTAAACCACGCAAGATGCACCTGCTGATGTTGCAGACACTGAGACTGCCATTGGAAACTATTGAACAGGAATGAGACACCAGTAGTGTACATTTTGTATGTGGTCCTGCTAATCCCCAGCTCTTCAAGCTGAGACTCTACTGGCTGGATTCTCTTCTCATGTGGGTTTATGCAGAGCTTCTCAACTGGAGCAGCTCAGGTGGAAGGTACAGCTCCTCTGAAAACTTTCAACCAAGTTAGCATGCCTATTCTGGCAATTTAAAACTCAATTAGGGTGAACATTTGATTCAAATATTTAACCTTGAACTAGCACCCTCTAAACGTAATAGAGCTGTGAGGAGAGCAGCTGCTTTGGGCCAACAGTGTTCCTCGGGTACTGTAAGAAATTTGCCAGAACAGAGGGCAAGGGAGCTGTGAAGATGTATTATGTCTTAAACAGGGTATGTTGTCCTAAACTGACAGTGAGTAAACTCTGAACCTTTTCTTCCATTTGCAGTGTTTGGAGCCTATCCTGTTTAGGCCTAAGCAATTTAATTGGATTATTGTGCTAGAAATGTGACATTGGATATTTTTTTATTGTTAGACATTTTAGCTGTGTTAGCCTATACTATGACAAACAGCAAATACTGTCAGCATCTCTATGGCACATCTTCTTCTGTGTGGTTGACATTTCTGCATATTCTGGAAAAGAATCCAAATTAGAAATGACAGCCTGTGGCATTCCCATTTGCATTGGTTTGAATTAATTAAGGAAGTGATAGAAATATGTTTTCTTAGGGCTTTTTGTTGAGAGAAAATTATTGGGTTTGCCAGATCCTCGACTTCTGTGCAAGGCGCAGAGTCTCAGCAAATCCACATTAGCTCAGGAAGAGTTTAAAAAATTCACCCGTTCCTAGTCGGTCCATTGCTGGATCAGGGCATCGGTAGCCATAACAGGAATGCAAATTACTTCCATTATAAAATATGATTCAAAGACAACTGTTCCCTGCAGCTTGTCCAACAGGGAAAAAAACAAAAAAAGTCCAAGCCAACTGCTGTGGAAAAAAATAAATGCCAGTAGCTGTGATGAATTATAATTCATTTTGGACAGGAAATGATAAATATATGACTTAAAGGAGAATAAAACTTTAGGCAATGCAATGGGGGGAAAAAATCCCATTAATGTTACGAACTATTCCAAAGTGTAAGAAATGAAGCTCCAAATCTACAATTGTTCAAAAACAAGCTGGAAATGCATATGGGAATGAGGCAACAAATCTTGTAAAAGGTGAGGGTCTCAAGTAAAAGACAATTTCTATTATTTTGAATGCTTATCTGGAGAAAATTCAGAAAAAAAATAAGTATTGAAAAGTATTTTATTTCACATACAGGCAAGTGCAAACAGCCTTGATAATAAGACAGTCACTTTGCTGTCACGGTAATGTTCTTGCCTACAAAAGATTGCTAAACAGATTTCTGCTTTCCCATGACTGAAGAACATCTTCAGATTGAGAGCTATTCATTTGTGCTTCTGGGCCAGTCTCGAAGCTCAGGGAGATTTGCATAGCTTTCTGCCTTTTCCTGTGTCTCATCTGCTCTCTCCTCTTCCTCTACTTTCATAATGTAATTTGCCTTCTTGCTTTCCTTCTGACAAGACATTTCTTACCCTCTAACTCCATGTGAAATGGTCACTATTATTTTCTTCACTGTCTTATTTCTGCTATAGGAGACACCCTTGTCTGTGACATGAAACTTAAGCTTCCTGTCATCAAGCACGAATCTTAAATTACTCATCTATTTCTACGCATCCATTCACTGAGCCATCCCTTCCTCAGTGTCACAGTATATTTGGGGTTTTTTTCCTCCCTGTTTAGACTATGCCAGTTTTCACACGACTCAGGCTGGTTGTGCGTCACTGTTCTAGTGCTTCTATTTGTAGCTGCAGTGCTGTGCACTGAAACAGCGTGCTTGTCGTTAGTCTGCTAGCTTCTGATCGTAGGATGGAAAATAGTATTCAAAGATGCATGCCTAAATGTCAGAGGTAACACTGTTCTAATCTGGCCATTACCATTTCCCTATTCCTAATATCAAGATTTTATTTTACTCTTTTTACATTGTGAAAGATGAGTCACATTATCATCACTGCATTCCAATAAGATTTATGCTATGTGTTAGATTTAAACCACAACCATCTACTGGCAGTGAGACCAGCATCTATTGATGTGTACTATTTAAACCAGTAACACACTCTGAAGAACTTAATGCTGTGGTATGGCATCATTTCAGATGTATGTAGATTGCAATTTTAAGTTGTTGAGTTGTTTTTTGCTGTATGCTTACAGAATAAAGTTTTCTGAAATTCAGAGGAGACACGCAGTAACAAACATGAAGTGTATTATTTACTATTGTAGGGTCTTGGTTTTGCCTCTGCAACCAGTGACGAAGGCTAAATGTGCGGAAACTGGGAGTTACAGGAGCTATTAGCAATGAGTGGGAGCAGGGCTGCGTTGCTGTGCCCAGATACAGAGCAACAAACAGCACACAGAATATTAGAGTGAAAGCAGAGGATTGGCCTTTGCTCTGTTGGCTGTCAAACCTAAGCTCTAGTGGACTGATGAGAGGAATGTGCTCCAGAGTTGAGGCCATACTTAATGATATAGCTCCTGCATGATGCTTAGAAAGTTACGACAAGAGAAAAGACAGGGAGCATGAACAGTCTCCATTTAACGTTTGCTCCTGTAACTGTTAAATGGATGTCTCTGCCTAGGACTTGAGGTTGTGTCGCTGAGGCTGCATGATCCTTCCTGACACCAGTGTACACTGGGAGTCATTTTCGTCACTTATCAATTGTATTTCAAACTAAGGGGACTTTTTAACTACAATTGATGTGTGGAGGAACAATATAAGTGAGAGTGTGCAGAATGGAGTATAACACTTGAAGGGAAAGTACTGTCAGTGCCAGGCTGACCCAAAGGATCCCATATGGGCAGCCCATGAGTGACTCC
Source organism: Psittacus erithacus (assembly GCA_009867235.2). NCBI lineage: Eukaryota > Metazoa > Chordata > Aves > Psittaciformes > Psittacidae > Psittacus > Psittacus erithacus. The sequence continues at coordinate 14,451 of WYDI02030939.1, forward strand.
CAAAGTAACCATTACTGTTGACCATCTTCTGCTGGTCCTATTCTCTCCTCAGCTAAGATGGTCCTGGCACATGTGGTACACTATGCTGAGCAGCTGGCTCCCTGCTTTTCTGAGGGTGGCAGGAGGATCGCACTACTTACTCTACCATCTCTGGTGTCTAGGCCAGGAACCTAATTTGAGGTGATTACTGATATCTGCTGAGTCAGATGCTCAGATTAGTGAAAAACAAAAGTGTTATCTGAGTGACATCTGAAATTCCAACTGTATAAGATTCAGAGGTAGAGACTGTTTGTCTGATCCTGTGAGAAGAGACTTTTTATTTAGATGTTGAATGGTAGATTAAACATTGAGGGCTGAATTTTTCATTGCCTTGCACTGGTGTTATTTGAGGATTGGTATTCTGCCTGCATCTTTAAATATTATATTTCTTCTGACAGGATGGAAGCTGATATGCAACCTCTGACATTGGGCTCCCACACTGTTTCTTCTGTCACAAATGATGACAATTGCCAGAAACAGTGCCTAGCAGCAGCAGGAGACTCTACAATATTCACTTTAATTGCATTCTATATTTTCAGGTATAATTCACAGTTTTAAAGTGTTGCAAAATGAGTGTCCTGACATGAGTGCTCAGTATCCTGTAGCAAGCCACTGGGAACAGGAAAGTTTTTCTTTCAAGATTCAACAAAAACAGTCTCTTACTGTGTGACAGAAACAAGCTGCACCAAACCTGCCAGTGATTCAGCATGTTTTTCTAAATTCAAACTGCGCTGCAGCCTGAAGTTTGCAGTCGGGATTCAAACCCTGCAGGGAAACACCAGAGGCTCAAGCCTTTCTCCCAGCATCCGTCATGGTGCCGGGTAGGGAACCAAATGAGTAGCAAAACACTCTCTGTACTAAACTAGCATAATAAATGGCTTCAGGGCACAAAGAGAGAGGCCAATACACAGCATTAATTAGCCTAAAAGTAATTAGCAAAATATTGCTAAAAATTCGTAAGTGGCACGACTGAAAGCTGGATGAGTTTTTGAACTCAGCAATATGAAAGCTCGTTGGTAGTAACTGTGAATTTGATGCACATTGGGAGATTTCAGTGACAAGCAGACCAATTTTGACTGGAAGAAAGAAACAGTGTAAAATATAATTTGCTGTAGAAATTAAAGGCTCTTAATGAAATGTATATTTTTCCAGCAAATTCTGACCTGTGCAAGACAAAGAAGAAACAGACATTACTCTTTATGAGAATTAGTCACATTAATTGCAGTGAACATTTTATTGAATTTGGCTGTGTTTTTCTAGGTGAAAACTATCTCGAAATGAGTAATTAATTTTTCAAATACGTTCATTATTCAAAAGTTTTGGACAAATATTTATGAGACTAGATTTCAGCATATGGATCACGCATGAATAGACTATTCTTAGTTTTACTTCACACAGTCAATATTTAATCCTTGAGCTACATGATCCATCACATAGGTCTTAAGTTTTAAAATAATTTTCCATTTTTCAGTATGTTTCTGCTCTTGACCCATAGGAAATGAAAAACATGTTTATCATGCTTCGGTAAACACTGGAGTCTAACATGGCTTAAGAGCCAAGGCGTTATTGACATTCTTGTCTTTTTTCCTTGTCTCATAGAATTTGTGAAGTATTAAGATGATTTGGAATTCCTATGGGCACTTAGGCTCCTAAATCACTTCAACTCATGCAAAAGAGATGATATCCAAAAAGATACTGTTTGGTGTATGCTGTCATCACAGGTCAAGCTAGAAAGCTATAGTATGCCATGTTCTCTAACAGGGATGAGAGTTCTCCCTTTCTGTACTGATGACATTCTTGTCTGGTGCTTCTAGCAATATCCTTTAACAATATTGGGTTTTGTGTTCCAGTGTACACCTGTATTATCTGACACATTACTCCAGTGTAGTTCTGGTTTTGTGATTATTTTCTTCCCCAGTATAACTGCTTAGAATGAAGATCTGGTTTAAATTTTTAGTTCAAGCAAAGTTTTCCCTCTGCAAGTCTAATTCTATTAGCATTGTGTGTCCCTTTTTTTATTATGCAGTTTTTTCTTCATCACCTCTGTAAGGTTGCTTAAAGCATAGGTACCTAAGATTTTGCAGCTGGTAATTTCCTGGAAATATTAATTTGACTTCAATATTTTTATTACTGTGGCATGTATGGGCTCCTTGCCGAGGTCACAACCAGGTCAGACTTTATCAGACATATATTTTGTGTAAGTCTGGGAATAGTTTAGCATCTCAATAAATGTGTTAGTGTAAATGGAATGTGCAGAAGAATACTGAGGGAGAAAAGTCATTAATGTTTAGATAAGGGCCATGAAAGAGTGTGTCAGGAAGTAAGTGATAAAAAGAAAAAAAAGGAAGATCTGTACCATTTTCTCTCTCTCCTGTGAAAGTTTTCCTTTGAGAGTCATCAGACTAAACAGCAGCAGTCATTCCTCAGCCCTACCTATATCTATGATAGTTAAATGTTTCCTTACTGCTTGCTCCTTCTGTATAGGACACCCTCTGCTGCAAAATACATTGACAGGATGACACACAATTCCTGCAGTGCAATCTTAAGAGATTAGTAAAAGAGGACTAACTAGAAATTGCATGTGCCAAAAATTAAACCAGGCTGTATATACCAGATGAACTTTGGGAGAAATAAATTTTTATGTGTTAAAAATGCCTAGGCAGCATGTAAAAGAGTTTATTTCATTAAATTATATGAATGGAAATTTAGTTCTAGTGACTGTGTAGACATAAGTAGTTAGCTGCATCAATATCAAACAAGCCAAAAGGTTTTTAAGAGGTAGACAGTACACAAAAGTTTCAAGATGGCAGAGAAACAAATAGTACCCAGTGGAGATGCCTAATCTAAGTCCTGGAAGCAAGAGAACTTCCAGGTAAACGCAGACTTCTGCTCAGCCAGCCCTGCTGACAGTCTCTGATCTTGGAGAGTGAGTCTAGAGAGTGTTAGGTTCGGAAGGGTTTCAGTTAGTTCTGTTGGCTGGCTTGCTTGGGGTCTGCTGTATCAAATCAATCTGGCACCTCCAGAACACCATTACAGACCTTAAAAAGAAAAAAAAAGTCAATTACATTATAGATCAATATGTCTCTTAACATAGCATAATAATCTATTTATGTAAAAATTAATGAAACCATCTTCTGAGCACCTAATAGCAGCACTTTTCTCAACTTTTCTTACTTCTTGTGGGAAGTAGCAGAATTCCTCAAGGAGCAGCTGTTTCCATTCCGTTCAAAATCTGGAAAACTATGATGTGCTCAAGTGCTTTGACTTTGTTACGTGTTGTAAATGCTCAAACTATGAGATCTAAAACAATATTTAGACTGGAATATACTGAAAGACAGGATATTTAGATTCAAGATCTTCAGAGGTTTTTCTCTTGAAAAATAGAGAGGAACAGCTATTTATACAGTTTGTGTGTAAGGTTACATTTGGATTTGAATTGCCTTCATTATTTGTACATTGAGAGTTTTCAGTTTAGGTTTAATCCTAAAACCAAGTTCAAATATTTTTCTACACACATGATATTTATTTACATGAGACTTACCAACTTTTCTGTGACAATGATAAAGAGAATTTGTTTGCTAGTTGGTAATTTTAAAGTAACATGATTTAAAATATATGGGTCAGTAACTGTATCCAGTTTTAAGCTTTAGAGGTCAGTTTTGGATGAATAAAACCTTACAATATGTTTATATAAACATGCAAGCTATCTACCTAATTTTACCACTGCTGAAAAACATACAAAAAAGAAATAAACATTTACAAAGTTGATTGTTTTGATTTGGTTTGGTTTTTGTCTAAAGACTGTAAAGCTGTTTGCAAAAAATACTGAAAAAACTGGAGCTCCAAGCATCTCTCCTTCAGCTGCTGAGTAGAGGTGGTTTTCTGTTTGGAAAGCATTAGTAATTATCAAATTACTGGAAAAAGTGAACAGATTTATGTATTAATCTGTGTTAATTAATGCCTTTTGCTTCCACAAACTACCCATGTCCCTAGCAAAATGGCTACTGGGCTGCATTTTCAGAGTGGTTACTATCTTTATGAGGAGGTTAGAGATATCATACTCCATGGCATGATGTTGCCCCCTGTGTGCTGTGTATGTCCTAAATACGTTGGCAGTAGCTGTGTTCACAGGGGTGGTCTAGTGAATAACACTTAAAGGTGGGAGTGAGAAGAGCTTGCTTCCACTCCAACCTGCTACTGGCTTCTTTGTGGACTAAAGTTGCTCTCCATGTCTCTCACTTAGCGCTGTCTTTCCCTTGTAGTGGACTTACAGAAAATGCAGTTGATTGGGTAAAACCTGTTTGAACTCTTACAGAGTAGTATCCATGACTAACAGCTTCTAATCTTTTCAGCTGCTTTGAGCATTGCACCCACTGTAGCTGGTCTTGGCCTAGAACATTAGCATTTAAGCAGAATATAACAATGAGGTGTGCCCGGTTATGACATCTTTAATATCAGTTAATAAAAAGAGTTATAGTCCTGTAGTCCATCAGCGTAGCTTACTGACACTGCACAGGCACGCATAACTCTTCTTTGTTCCCTATGCTGACTTCACATACAGTCTTGGTGACCAAAGTTCAAAGTCTTAGTCTCCCTTTTCAAGGTGCTCAGCAGTCTGATCCCAGTGGTATTCAAGACCAAAACCTTTATTTTTGAAATAAGGTTCTTTCTACTCATTCTAGATGCTTCAAGTGTCAAAAAATGGAACAAAAATGTAACCCTGAAACCTATGGTCCTAAAACTACATAAGAATTGGAGTGCTATGAAAACAATCTTTTAGAGAAAACATGGTATTTGCAGTAGTGAATGTAGCAGTGGGCTAGAGATTGTTGTCTTTGCACAAGTGTAAACAAGATAAAAAAGTTCAGTTCTGATGTGGTTGTAATAAAGTCCATGTGCAAAAATCAAGAAATTAAAATGATGGTTCTCTCAAATTGCATTCATGTTCAGTGCAAAAATGAAAATCTGGACGATAGTACTTGTACTACTGCCCAAGCTGTCCATGACTGTCCATGTTGCCCGACGTTTCTTGTTAAATTAATTTGTTTCAATTTGTTTACAATTTTGCTGAACCTGAAAATTCTTTGGGATAAAATTTTGCATGTTGAATAATAACCTGAGGCAATTTTGTTAGATTTATTTTACTTTTTCATTTCAATTAGAATTGGTTTGTATCTTTCCAGAGACTGTTTTCATCTTGAAGGGGAAGATGCTTTGTTCTTGTTAAATGATAAAACAGCCAATAGGTTCTCCTTTAAAAGTATGCAGTGCTCTTCAGATCATTGAATATTTTCAAATTTCTTCAACACAATTATTCACCAAGATGAATAAGATTTTCCTCAGTGGTCAATCTGAATTGTTCTCCCTGCCACTGGCTGAATGTCAATGCTTATGCATGGATGGGAGTGGCTTATCTATGGCTGGGGTTCAGGGAAGATTGGGAGCTGAGAGCCTGGTATTGAATTGTTATAAGTGTCTATGGAATTACATCCTAAGAATTCAGATGAGGCCTAGCCAACAGTGATTCTGGGCATTCCAGTCCTCTTGGAAATTAAACTAGATTGGACTGCTTAGGCCAGTTATTGTCAAACACAGAATTTGGTATAGAGCAGTTAGTTTAAACTATAAAAATAGTAATGTTTAACAAAACTGGCTTAAAATAAAGAATGAAATTTAATCAGCCTACTGGATAACCTTTTTCATCAAAGATTCAAAAGGGCTCTGCAACCCTCTGATAAATGAATCTCAAAGTGCCTTTGTAACAGATTATTACCTATATTTTATTAAATGCTGCCTAAAATTTTAACAATATGTCAGTTCCTCAGCTGATATGTTTATAACTTCTTTGGCTTCACTTGAGTTGAACTGATTTTATACCAAAAGAGCATCTATTATATTTCATAAATATTTAAAGAGTAAAATGTTTGACTGTGATGGTGATCATCACATTATTGTCTAGAGATCCATTACTATCTGCAGCTAGAAAGAGTAAGGACAGGTGAAGAAAATATAACCTTGGATATCTTAAGGTCCTTATTCAGGAAAATATTAGCTTTGACAAAAGCACCATTTATGGGAAAGATAATGACTAAACTGCATTCTCCTAGACTGTGTAGACTATTGAAGCAAAAGCTGGTATAAAGGTATAGTAACCTCATGGGAACTTTGCAAATCAACTGAGTAAATGTGGGATTAATATTCTGATACATTATGAATGGCAATATAGGATTTGACACACTTTCTTAAAATATCACATCAAGTTCATTTCAAACAGTGGTTGAAGTAAATTTGAAGAGTCTATATACAGTCCAGCTTCAAGTAGCAAAGGACTACCAAAGAAAGGGTGATGCTGCCAAAGAATTATCTCTTGAAAACTTTTTCATGTGGGACTAGGCTGGAGGTGGGCATCTTAAGCTAAAACTAAGCCAATGTTAAATGCTAGGGTTAGGATTGAGGATGTAAGAGAAAAAAAACGTAGCATTCCAGTTGGAATGGGACTGCAATAAAGCTGCCAGAGAAAACAACAGGCTGCAGAAAGACTTGTCTCTGCAGAAATATATCAGATGTGGCAGGGATGGGGATCTTGGGCTAAGGCTCAGCCCATACCTTGACCTAATGTCAAGGATTATGCTTGGAACTGGGGATGGGAAAGAAACTAAGCTTATGGTGTCATTTGGATTGAGGATACCAAAAACATTGTTCACTGAGGACTTTTCATGTGGGACTAGGCTGAGGATTAACTTAAGGTTCAGTCCATGTCAATGCGTAGGATTAGGGAGGTGAACTGAGAAGACAAAGCTTAGGTTGCAGGTAGACTAAGAATGTAAATAGACTGCCAAAGGAGAGGGAAGGGCACCAAAAAAGTTGGCCCCTGGGTACCTCTTCATGCTAAACTATATTGTGGAACTTGGGCTAAGGCTTGGCACATGTATAGACTTAGGGCTGGGGTTAGGAGAGAGACCAAGTGTAGAGCTGTAGGTGAAATGGGGATGTAAAGGTACTGCCAAAGAGATGTGCAAGTAGACTTCTCCCTTCAGAAATTCTTTACGTGGGGGAAAGCTATGGGGCTTCCCATACTGCTCATTCATTGTCTAGGTTTGGGGTTGGTAGAAAGACAGAGCCTAGAACTCCTGTATTGGGGCTGCAAAGGGGCTGGCACAGGAAAGAGCAAGCTGGAGATGAGTTTCTCTTTCAAGTGTTTCATATGAGACATCATGTGTTTTTGCCAGTTAACATCTAGAGTTCTGTTCCAACCTATATTATTCTATGATTATGTATTGACTCTGGGAAACAATGTGAAATGAAATACAAAACATCTCTGTGGCTGCAGCTCAAGTTTAAAAAATAGAAAATTAAGGATTATTCTCCCATGGTCTCCTCAACATGAAACAGTCTGATGCAGCACTGCATTGGCTACTGTCCAGGCTAGTTGGGAGGTAAATTGTACTCCTTCTCCTGGAATCGAGCCTTCACCCCCAATGACCCCGACCCCTCTTCTCCTGGGAGCTGAAGTCAGCCAAGTGGAACCACAGCCCTGTGAGACACTGACATTCACAAACCAGTCCTCCCACTCTTCTGCTTCAACGTTTCCCTCCTTTGCTGAATTTCCTTCTTGGCCCAGACAATTCCAGGCTAAACAAGTCTTTGCTGTGGCAAACCATCTAACCCCTTTGGGCATGGAGAAGACAAAATGCATTTCCTGGCTCCAGCTTGCAAACATATGAGTCCTGATTGTACCAAAATTTCAGCTGTTGATTCAAGCCATATGACACTTCCAGCACATACGGGAGAAAGTGCTTGGGAACTGGGAATGCCATGTTTTGAGTGGCTGAGCCATTCCTTCTTGGGAATGCCCTCTGAGAGTTAGCTGACAGGTAATTTTGTGGACCTATTCAAGTAGCCAGTCTGGCATGTCAGGCCTACTAGACATTGATTTGTCAGCCAAACTTATGATTTGTTACTAACTTTCTGCAAGGTTCCTACATTAGCCCTTAGAAAACATCTCTCTTACAATTTTGCAGCTCTTTGTATAAATCAAGAAGTTCACAGAGATAAGGGTCAAATCATAGAATAAAATATTTCCTTAAGTACTAAGTGCTGAATTTTTAATTGTTTCCTGTTTCAAGGGCAAGTTTAAACAAGACAGAATTAAGTTGAGCTGTTTACCTTCCTAACGGTGCTTGCTGTAGCATAATAAATGATGGGGCTGTAAGCCAAGGAAGGCGACTAGAAGAATGTTTTGTTTAGACTACTACAATAGTCAATTCAGCATCGTGGAGAGAATACAGTAGGTTAGGAGTGAGCTGAACTGACAGAAGTGCCGTTAGAGTGATGACTTACAAATGACTGAAGGGATTAAATTTATGCTTCAGATTTCCCCAGACATCCCTATAATATTTAAAGTTTATAGAATTGGGTGTTACTTTATAAAGGGGAGTGAGGGCGAAAGATTATTCTTGTCTCTATTTTAATCTTTCCCCACCCATTTGTTCTGCATGGGTATTTACTTCATTGTATTTCTAGTTTTACCACTAGCTAAGCGCTTTTTGAAAAGTCACTTCATCCTCCATACTCCTGTTTTTCTTTCTGTAAAACAGCAATAGTGCTTCCTTCTTTCTTCCTGGAGCCTCCAGCTCTCTAAAGTCTCTAGAGAGCTTTCATTATATTTTGTTTTATTGGCAGCAGAGCAGCAACTTTAGAACTGCACAGAGAACAAAGCAAATTTAGCTTATGAAAACACTTGTATCCAGTTCAGGGAGAAACAAGCTCCAAGAAGCATTTTGCTGCAGGCCTAAGGAGGCTTGTGATTGGAAAGCCGTGATGAGAAAAGAAAAAGCACTGTCTTGCTGCACAGAGCAGTGCGCCACTCTCCCAGAACCTGTCTACTATCATCTCAAAAGGTCACTTTCATACTCATTTCAAGCTCTTTATTACTCCTTTGAAATGATTAACATACTGTTGACAAAACCTCAATTTTGTTCGTATTTCTGATACCCTTGTATCTGGCTGTTTCTTTTCCTACTTCCTAGCTCCCACTCTGAAAGCAAGAATCTGGAAAAAATAGTTTAGAATTATGCAAATTAATGGAGGTTTGGTATAATTTTGTATATTAAAAAAATGTATTTGGTCATAGCTTGTAACAGCCCATATCTCACTTCAAATAATCTTCGTCAGAAAGAATATTAGAGTGAAGAAGTTCTACATGACATACTGAGGCTTTTTGTGGATGAGGATTTACCAAGAGAAAGAATGAGAAAAAATTTTATTTTCTCATGTTTTACTACTGATTGCTAATAAATATAAGCTCCTCCTAATTATACGCATACCTGTATGCATTCATCACTGTCTTCACTAGTTCTAACTATTAACTGATGCTGGTAGGTTTAGCTTAAATCAATATAAAAAGAATGCTAATATACACGGAACAGTTTTGAAGGCCAAAGTCCTTCAGGTATAATCCTCAAAAATCTATTAGTTCTTTATTAATGCTTCACTGAGTATCTCAGCCAAACATACTGAAAGTTTTCTGGGAAAAAAGATATCAAGACTTTCAATGAGACTGAGATTCAGAAGAGCTCTGCCGTTTCAGTACAAAGCTGGACTAAGAAGCGTCTTTTGGGATTAATAATACAAAGCAGTACCACTGTGAGTGATGAAAAATTTGAAATTGTGAATCAAATCTGCTTCCTCTGGGCCCTTTGAAATGCACAAGCACTGTGTTTCACCAGGTTTCCTGGGCAGATATCTGTATTTATAATAAATACTCATCTGTATTTTTCTGCCTTTTGGATTTTTTCTAAGATGCGTTGTTTGAAGGGCTTTTTAATACATGTTTAGTATGCTAATATAGGATTCTTAGAATAGGTTCAGATCCTGTTGTGCTGCTGCTCTTCAAACCCATTGGAAGAGTGGGAGTCATTGCAAAGAAGAGCTTATGGTTTAAATAGCTAAGTTAGAATTAAATAAGAAAAGAAGTGTCTACATAGGGACAACAATAATGTTGATCTTCGGCAGACACAGCTGGGAATATGACTCAAGCCAGTAAATACTCTGATGCAAGCCCATGTGTTTCTGAATAATAAGAATCTGAAATTAAAAAAGAAAAACACAGTTCTGTGAGATGACTCTTGAATTAATCAGAGAGGTGTTATATGGCTACTTACATTGAGGCTTTTCCTCTGTTTTAAGACTTTATAGTATTACATCAGGCCATTTTTTTGCAACAGTGCAATGGCATAACATCATGTGCAAAGCAGTTCTGTTCTTCCTTTTATTGTTTGTTTAGGTACTTAGCTTTTTATTTAATTTAACAACTGGTAGGCTAACCTGTATCTAATCCTAGTCAATCTTATTCTGAAAACCATTGATCAGATAGTATTTTTGAATTTCACATAAGAGCAAGAAAACAATCTTAAGTGTTTCTGTCTTTTTTAATTTCTTAAATGTGTCATATTCAAATACATGATGTGATGTTTTGCTTGATACTGAGAGGCAAAAAGTTCAGCTGGTGGAGGTTAATACTTTCTCAAAGCCTGAAGTCACAGTATGTTTTTTTACCCTAGAATTATTGTCCTACTCTTTTAATCTTTTGGAATCTATTAAAAGCAATTGAATTACACAATTTATTTGTGATAAAATTAAGGAGCATCCCCATATAGATTAGATTAATATCTTTGTTGCTACTTTGAGGGGCTTTTGAGAAATTTAAATTTAAACTATATGTGTAGTACTTTGTATACAATCTAAACAAAACACCATAGCCCTATTTTCTTAGCTAGTGAATTCATATCACTTAGGAATACTTCATCCTAGAATAGCCTTCTCCCTATGGGCTGCGGCTGAACTGAAGTTGGCAGAGGCTGCTTCATCTTGGAATGGTAACTTCATCCCACTGAAGAATTTAAAACAAATGGGACAAGCTGTACGTTTCTAACTGAGAGCTGGAATCTGGACCAAAGTGTGCAGAAAAAGTTTTCATGCTTTGAAGGTCTCTAAATTCGTACATGTTAGTAGGTAATGTTCATTTATCTCCTACAAGCTAGCACGCTGATGTAGACTCATAGAAGATCAGGCATATGGCAATCTGGAGTCTTGGCAAGAGCCAAACTATTTTAACTCCAAAAGAAAGAGCGAATGTTGTGTAATATCTTTACACAATACCAATGATTCTGAGTTTGCAGCATATCAAATTCAGATCCTGCCGTTGGTTCATACTCTATTAAATAAAAGTAGAAGTGGGACAAATCTGACACAAACACAGACTTTATTTCATAATCCAGAAAATGGAACAGGTAAGGCATTGTTCAGGAAATAGTTACAAACAAAAGCAGGCATAGCTTATAGAGAAGACAGACACATTTGTGTTTCTTATACTGAATTATTTCTTAGGTAAAGAGTGTCTCTATTATGGCCAAGATAGAAGTCCTGGAAAGTTTTGCTATTTAAGTGCCAGTTGCTGAAGATGACAATGATCTGCTTTAACTTGCATATCTAACTTTCAGTAAATGGTCTCTTTGTTCTCATAAATCCATGCAGTTTGTCCATTTTGTACATCTTTTTCCCTTATTTTTCATTATCTGTGTTTTTCCCATTCAACAACTCTTAACATCATGTCAGGTTAATGTAAATAATTTGTTGAGGTTTTTAATTTAATCCTCCTTCTAGTGCAGCTGCAGCTGGTTTTAAGCTGTGCTTACATACTTTTGGTTTACCTGAGTATTAATATATGGCCAGCCCAATCACAGCTGTGACAACCACTATCTTGCAGAAGAGTAACACCCATACCCCTTCTCATTAAAATCTTCAATTTGTCTTAATTTCATATGATGTTTAAAGATAAAACATCTTTTACATTTCTTTGTCTTCCAGTTTTGAACTTCAATTTTCTGAAGAGGACTTTTATTTTAAATTAAAGTGGATGTTCCTGGGTATTAATTTGATTGGAAGAGCTGTGGTGTTTGTGGGAGGAATTCTATAAATCTTGATGGAAACAACTTATTGGCAGCTGTGATTACAGGCTAAAAGTATTTCTGAAGGACTCTCTGAAAGAAAGAACCAAGTGTTGGTTAGCTGTGTCTCCACTCTGTCTACTTTTGCTTTTGCTGAAATTGTCTAAACACTTACTGGCAGGAACATTCATGGGACAAATAAACTGTAAGTTCAGTGAGTTATTGTGGAAAATGAATTTGGAATTCATCAGTAAGTAGTACTTTTATGAGGAACCTGACTGTAAGAGTTAGTCAGTTAATAAGTAGATTGTAATACTACCATGCAGTTTGCATCAATCTAACCAATGTAGCACAAATTTGAAAGCCTCTTTAGTTGGTGATGAATTATAAATCAAGAGTTGGTGGCCACCATTGTGAAAATAATTGGTACAGAATTAAGAAAATCAATAATGGTTCATGCTACTCACAGGACAAAAAGCTGCATTTGCTGAATCGATTATTGTGTGACACTAATATGAAAGGGTTCTCTAAAAGTGCTTAATTCAACAAAACCATCTATGTCTAATTGCTGTGTTTACTTCATTAACATTGTCAAACCTGGAAAATTCCTAAGCTAGTGCTGGTTTGTATATTCATGGGGATATTTTGCATTGATCCCCAATATCAATTGGATAGTAGAAAACAGAATTCTCCCTGCTACCATAAGGGATGACCAGTTTCATTTTAGGCCTGTTGCCTTTCATATGAGCCATGAACATGGACACTCTGCACCTTTTAGTCCCTTCTCTTATTTGCATCCTACTTGCTTGTCCAGACCCCAGAACTAAACTGGCTGCTTTTCTACTGCCCACTCACATGGTTCTTTGACTATAAAGACTCTTTGGTTTTATGCTTTTAGATTTTGACTAGAAATGGAGCCATATCGACTTCTAATAACCTTGTTCTTACAGTATAATGTGCATCTTAACATAGAATAAAGTAGAAATCAGTACAGGAGCAAAGGTGTTTGGTGGGATAAATTAGGAGGTATTCCAGGATGGGGTATAACTGCTGAAGTTTGTGAGTCTTCATGAATCTGCAGTCTCATGAAACACAATAAATTACACCAAATATTGCCAAATGGGAGAACATCATAAACGCTTTTTTTGTTTGTCCTGATACAAGAATGATGTCAAAATTATTTGATACTGCTCTGATGAAAACGAGAAAAGAAACAGGAGAAGGTGGTGTAACATGACTCCTTCCAGATGGTGGAGTCATGGTGTAGCAAATTGTATTTCCATATAATATTATATGATTTTTTACCTTTGAAATTTCCATTCAAATCCATCTGCCTGACCAGTTTGCATAAACATTGAAGTCTTTCTAACTTATTCATTCTGAGTGATATATCTGCTCATAAGTTTCTGAGATAGATTTTTGCCTGACACTTTCTACGCCTGGCCTCAGTTACAATGTCCAGCCTTCAGAAGAAAATAAGCAAATTAAGCTCAGCTGTTTTAAAAGCAAAGTTTGAGGCAAAGTTATAGTCTTCATGTACTCTGAATGACACTTTGGTGCTTTCATAACTTACACAGCTGTTGTTATAAATCATGAAGCAGGATTGCTTCATCGTTCCCAAACTGGAGTGAAAAACAAACTGAAATTCAGAAATGTGGGTTCATTATTTTAAAACTTGACATTTGCAAATGCACAATAGAATGTCTTTTTTTTTTCTTATGGTTAACAGAATAATTCAACATCTTACACATCAACAAATAACTTATTAATTGAGACCATCTGACGTATACAGATGAATTCAAGTAGACGTTTATTGAGATTTCAATTCAACATTCTTAAACTATGTGCTTTAATTTAGGGTATGTTAGTTGAAAAAGTGTTACTCAAAGGACAGTTTATTTTACAAATCACATGTAATTGTGATTTATTATCACTTAATTTTATATATTTTTTGAAAAGCCAAACATCTTTCTTAAAGGTGGGAACTCGAAACAAAAGATGTGATAAAGGAGATTAATTTGGTGACATTCAAGAACAGTGTGCATATTCTTATTCAGAAATAAAATAGCTTTATTCAATTTATTGTAATTAACTTTCACAATTAATTAGGATAAACGCATACGTGCAGGGTAACTTGTTGCAATTCTACTAATCCATTTTAGAAGTTTATTGAGATTATTTTCAAGTGTATATGTATATATAAGAATATCTTAGTTTGAAAGGAATTAGGTAACTCTGTGGAGCAATTATCATTATTGTGTTGACTTATGCTGCCTTAAATCTAAAACCAAGCAAAGTTGTTAATCAAATAGCTATTTAAAGGGAAATGAATTTGCTCCATTATTTTAGAATCTGTGCTTTATGACATAATTCAATTAAGAAACACCTCACTGGGCATAGGAAACAGCATGATGCTATGTAGCTGGAATTCACAGTCATGCATCACATAATAACACCATCACATAATAACACAAAGGAACTTAGCTTCAAGCCAAAAGTTTCAGCCTGGTAAGAGTATATAACTGAAGCAAAGACCAGTAATAGCATCTATCCAGATCCCTTTTACACTTGATTGTATTTTGGATTATTTATCTTTCATAAAAATGTTTTACAATAATTTTCATATCTCTGTGGCACTCTGTAAGTATGCCCATGACACTTGTCAGGTTTCTGCTGTGAAAAATTATAATCTAAGAGAGATAAGGTGTTGTATAAGAAGTGCATTTTTCCTTCTAAGATGTTTACCACTATTGCTAGGAAAAACACTATCATTATTGAGACAGCTGCAGGAAAAGCTGTCACCAGGATAATACTGATCACTCTCTTACGTTTGAGAATACTCCTGGTAAAAAAGAGATGTTAGATATTTGTCTAATGAGAAATCAAGCAGTGGTGAGTCTGGCCATAGTGACATTCACAATTCTCCAGAAAATTTGAGAAGCACATTAAAAAAAGAAACAAGTCCAGAGTTTACCCGGGCGCTGGGGCTGGGTCTGCCGGGGAGCGGAAAGGGCTGGGAGCCGGAGCCTTCACCAGACCCGCGGAAGACAGCCTCGGCTAAGCTTATCTGGTATGCATGGCGCATAGCTACAGTGTAACTTTGTGACTTTTAACGGCTGGGAAACTACCTCACTGCTCCAGGGAGGAACCTGCTGAAGTTTGCCTTCATGCCGCTTGACGAGGTGGTAGGAAGAACAGATCCCTCGTGAATGAAAACGTTTGTCAGTTGCATCAAATTTGGCAGGACAAGCACCAATGTCACCTCGAGAAAAACGTGACTCAGCTGACATTCAATGCGTATGCATACAAAGTGCTGCAACACAGCCTAATTTCATGTGATATATGCAAATGCACTCTATTTTGCCTTTTTTTGTATTTCTATGGCACTCTCTCAGACCTGTATCTTGACTTATTGAAAGCAATGTGCAGCTTCTTTTGAGTTCTTGGTTTAAATAGGCAGTGCAGGCAAATTCTTTGTGTGGCGTTGTACAACTTCTGACTGTTGCCTGCTTAAGTAGGTAACTGGAGAATTCTCTGACGTGTTCAGGTTAGTTAAAAAACAAACAAACAAATAAACCAAAACCAAACAAAATAAGAAGCCCAAATGCTATCAGCCAGCAGTTTTTGTAGTGTTTTAGGATTTGGTTTATATTCCCGCAGTCAGCCAGTCAGCCTCAGTTCAAAGCATTATAATTAAGTATCAGTGGTTTATCTGTCCTTGTAAGCACATTGCATCCCTGGTGTCTACTATTTCTTTGGTAGTACTCCAGTAAGGGTCATGGTGATTTTATGTTAAATATGATTATGTTAAAAGGTTCATGGCATGTGAGAGCTGAACTAACAAGCGCTAATAGCCACAACCTTCACTGGTACAACAGAGCTTGAACAAGATTGATCCCTTACCCAACCCTATTGCACTCCCGCTTAGAATTTCCTGGAAAAAGTCAATGAAAATATCACTTGCTTAAAAAAAAAAAAAAGGGATGTATAAAATAGTCCAGCTCAAAACCAAGCCCTTCCTAAGCAGAGAAGTTAAAATGCAGTGTTTGCTTCATTTTATAATGCTAATTTTATTTGGCATATTCTTTGCCCATTTTATTCTTTTTATTTTGTTGGGGGAAATTTGTCATTGTAATGTGTATTTTTTATGTTACCAGCACTTGTTTCTTTACTTTGGGGTTTTAACTCAAAATCAATACTAATACAGATATATTTATCACTTGTAGCCCCCATTAAAAGAAACTGCAGTTTGCACATGTGTGATACCTGCCTAATATCTGTCTCAGTTTGAGCAAGAAAAGAGATGAACAGCTACTTCTAGGTTCATGGGTTAAAACTCTTGCAAGGAAAAGCATAGCTAAGTTCTTAGTTTTACAGGGCATAAACTGTTTCTCATACTTCCCTTCATCTGACTCTTGCAAACCGAGCGTATTTGTCAGATACTGCTCTTGGCCTCGTGTCTGAGAAGTCTTCTGCTTCTGACGTATTTTCCTAAAGGAGTTGCAACTGTTAGTGGTTTTTGCTTTGGCAGCCTATGATCAGACTATTTTAATTGCCTCCTAACAGATCGCAAATGTGGCTGACTAGGAAGGCCTCTGCTTTGATAGCCTCCTTCTTCTGGAAGACAGGCTAAATACTTTTGAGGTGTAGTGAAAGTGACTCCCCCAATTCTGCAAAACTTAGTATTTTGCTCATTGCTAAGGGCTATCCAAAGATGAATTACTATAGAAATTCCCATTTGGAGATGCTATAGAGAAGTAAAAATTAAATCTACTCTTCTTTAATACTGCTGTATTAGTTTGAATCTGAGCAGGGAAGTAGTGCATAGTAAGCCAAGGTGTGAATTTATACAGCACAAGCAACCCTGTCAGAATTTGCTGTCTGGATATTTGTATCCAGTGATTATACAGTTTAGATTACTACAGCCATTCAGACACTGGAAATTCTTACTCGGTGGAGAAAATACATTATATTTAGAATGACTGTGACAATTCTCATCTTTCCTTAGTAAACCTCAATCTGAAAGTCACCACCAACATTGCCATTTACCAGCTGTGGTTGCAGCCAGTTTATTAGTTTACAGGATTTTAGGGATTAGGTGTTTATTTAATAAGATATTATGAGAAAGTTCTAGGGTAAGGGAGGGTGTTTTGTCATCTAGAAAAGATTTCAAAAGCCACAGGCTGCACCAGGGGTGGAAAGGTCTTTATTATAGTGCTGCTGTCTAGCCAGACTTGAAAACGAGACATATTTGCTCACAGGACTGGAGTTTATCATGCAGAAAGAGTAATTAAATTTGAATTGTGTCAGCCAACTACCTTCAGATGAAGAGAGGACAATGAATGTTGCTCAGAGGTGAAAGAAAAAAATCATTAGTTATTATTGTACCATGGTCCAAGAGAAATGCTTCACACCCTCAAATCTGTTCAAAGGGAGGAAAAAGCTCTAAACAAAGCACCTTCAGTACTTCTCTTAATGTCTGAAATTTCTTGAGTTCATGATTCCTTAGGGGAATAGATCTAATGGAGAGGGTCCAGAGGAGGGCCACAAAAATTATCAGAAGGATGGAACACCTCTCCTACAAGGACAGGCTGAGAGAGCTGGGCTTGTTCAGCCTGGAGAAGACTCTGGGGAGACCTTACAGCAGCTTTTCGCTACCTAAAGGAGGCTTATAAGAAAGATGGGGACATACATTTTAGCAGGGCCCGTTGTGATAGGACAAGGGGTAATAGTTCTAAAGTGAAAGAGGGTAGATTCAGACTAGCAGTGGGGGCTGGACTAGGAGACCTTTAACGATCCCTTCCAACCCAAACTATTCTATGACTATAAGGGCCCTCAGTAACTGAGCGCAAACAATGCGGCTCAATTAAAAATGCATTTGCAGCAATGTGCTGACTTTATGTTAATTTAGAAACTGTTTAGCAATAGGAGATCAGAAAAGATTTGCGTTGAAACCTTGACTTGCAGTTAATCTGGAAGTGCCTGCTTGAGCCATTTGTAGAATGTCACACAACACAAACCAAGGTGGTTCTTTGCTGAGAAAACAAAAGATAAGGTTCAACAACTTGTTGAAAGTTGTTATAGGTGAAGTTGGCAGAGGTGGCTGTCATCATGGTTACCTAACACATTCTGTTATGAGACCTTTTTTATGATAGTGTGTAACTTGAAAAAACTGGACCTGAATTCTTCAATACTGGCATCAGCCTGAGGCTGAGTTTTTGGAGAAAGTGTCAGTGGGCAAAGAACAAATTTAAGGCAAAACATATTGTTTAGCCAATGGTTAAAAAAAAATAATTTTATAACCATCTCTTTGAGAAGCTGGAGGGCCTGGAATCAGGAATCTTCTTAAATCTGGCTGTATCACAAGCTTCTGAAAGTTTTCTTTTATACAGTCTCTATGGAAGTGTGGCAGCAACAGTTCCTGAAGACTCCATCTGTACTGGCCATAAGTCAGAGCCCAAGGAATCTGGGCTGAACAGGAGTTTTCCTTCTGTCTAACCTCCAAGTCTACCTGTGGCTCCTGTGGTTTATCTGTTCTTCCTTCCCAGCATCGTCGTGCCTCTTTTTTATTTGTACTGGACCAAGAAGCACTGATGTTAAGAAATCCAGACAAGAGGAATTTACATCAATGAAGCTGGATAATCGTGGCACTTTGGATATCGAGTTTTACTTACAGTGAGATGTCTGGAGCTTTTTGGAGGGAAAACCATCAGGATTTGGAAATGGTCCAAATATGAGATTTGGACAAAAGAAGAAAGAAAAAGAAAAAGAAAAAAGCAACTTCAAAGATTAAGTGGCTTTGTGACAAGAGTGAAGATGGGCTGGATTAATGTTTTGTTGAGTTTGAAGGATGGTGTCACAACAGAGCAAATGCGTGGGAGAAAACAATTGGGATGAAGTAATAAGAGCATGAAAGAAGGAACAGATTTTTAAGTCATTGACATACATAAGGTGAAGGTAAAGGCACTCTTGTCAGCCTTTTGGCCTCTAGGCGCTACAGAACAAGCACTATATTGTGCCCCACATTAAAGAGATTGCTGAGCTTTATTCAAATTCCTGACTAGATAAAACAAGCAGCTAGTAGACCTGTGGGACTCCTTGGCAAAAACTGTATACCTTTCACTTCTCCAACACAGATTCTAAGGGGGACTGAACAGGTATTTGGAAGTGATGCCTATTGGGGTGACTGGGAAAGCAAACCACAGGAAGCTCAGACAATATCCTAAACTGCTTCTGCATGGAGGCTGAGAGATTGTACTGGGTGAGATGGACTCGATCTGAAATAGTATGGCCATTCATATATACTAAGATGCCACAGACAGCATTTTTTTGGAACCCGTGATCCTTTTTATCTTGCACAGTGTTGAGGTTCAGGGGCTTTACGAAGGAGGAGAGTTTCCCAAGCTGCAGACAGAGCCCAGCTGAGATTTAAAGGTCTTCCAGGGCTATTTGCTGAGTCATGGGTCACCTCCCTGTCTAGCATCTCTCTGCTGTGCACTTACATTTGCTGAGTGTAACTTGTTAATTCCACTAGAGAACCTTCCATATAGTGTAGAAAGTACCCTATATTATGCTGTCTCAATTCAAGCCCCACAATTAATTTCTTAATTTTAGAAGATGAATTTTCTTTCTGAAAATGAAAGTGGTTTTCCAGCCATATCTTAGGCTGAGAGCAGAGAATCTGTGGTTTTTAGAAATGATTAGTTGCAAATAAATTATGTAAAAATGACATGATTTACAGATTTGTAAACAGATTGTCATAATTTGATGTCAGATGGGAATGCTAATAGTTTAGGAAAGAATTTCTACTTACTCCATATTTTTTGCAATAGTATGTCACTTTTAAATAATTTTTATCCTTATACTTTCTCATATTTCACTTCTTGGAGTTGTGGAGTGAGGAAGATCGACTGCAGGGCAACAAAAGAAGATTGTCCATCCAGCTCCCTCCTTCCTTGTAAAGAAAAGGGTAGGCAGGCAAAAAACTGGCCTGGTGCTACATATTGTGAATGATGGTACAGGGAAGAAGTTATTGTAATAGTTAACCCAGCAAAATAAGGATGAAGTTCAGTCACAAGCAGATTGCTTATGGTCCCATTTCAATAAAGCTTTTGCTTTGAAGGATGTAAAAGGACGGAAGGTGTCCTTAGCAGGGAATCTAAGTACTTCGGGTGAAGTCATTGACACAAAAAGTGCTTTTCTAATTTTTACCGTCACTCTGACTAATAATCAATCAGAGTAATCAGATTCAGCTGAAACTTTTCTGTCATGACTACAACAGGTGTTCAGTATAATAGTCATCTCCAAATTTAGGCCTCCAAAAATTTTGCCTTAGGATAAAGCATAGTTTAACCAGACTAATAGTAACTCTTAATTTAGATGTATGTAGTAGACTTAAGAAAGGAACACCTGAAAGTAAATATGGTAAGAAATTCTATTTAGATCTTGGAAGTTATTCAGTCTAAAGAGAAAAAAACCCCAAAACAAACCAATTTCCATGTTTATTAATTAATAATTGCCTTATGTAATTTGTAAAATTATAAATGTTTCAGTCTTAACTTACATCTCAACTATCTGATTACATATCTGCACTTTAGAATGCTATTTGATATTGGAATTGATATGAAGGGAGAAATTATAAGGGACATATTTAAATAAACTTCTATTCATTTATCTGTGATAAAGAATAAAACAGAAGATAGCACAAGAAAATGTTTCACTCCAGATTCTTTTTATTATATCATGGCGGTAAACTACAGATGAATTAGAATTCACTGTGAATGGTGTGACAAAACATTCATGAGTCGTTTAGTTGTTTTTTCCACTTTAACTAATTTAGATTAGGTCCAAGATATTAATTCCTCAGAGATAACCGTGCATGTAGTTTTAGTTCAAAATAGGCAACCTTGTGCAATTCTCAGCCAAGCAGTGCAAGCACAGTAAGTGTTTTACCGTTTTCATTTATTTAAAAGCTATTTAGGCATATCAAAATCTTTTAAAGATAATCTAATCACCAAACTGTAAACTCCCCAAGCAAAAGTTTTCCCAGATGGCAATTTCTTAATCTTCTCCCAGCCCCCTTTTTTTCCTTTACAGAGAAACATTCCATTTACTACCAAATTCTTGTTTAAGCTACTGTATTCCCCTGTCTCAGCTGGAGGTACTTCTGTGAGGTGATCTCTGGCACCTGGGCTCAGTATGCATTACAGAGGAATCACTTGCTTTTTGTCCTAGAGGGGTAGAAGTGATAAGGTGTATGTTCTTTCTTCAGCCATCTGATTTTTCTCCATGGTGTGTAATTTGTGTTTAGAAATATTGCTGATAATTTAGTAAATCAAATGAGATTGAGATCATATTCTTCTCTCCTCAAACTTTCTTTCGCTGTTCTTGTTGTGCTTTTTTGGGGGGGAGGTGGTTATGTTCCTGGAAATTTGGGGTTAAGTCTGCAATTTCTTGGTCTTTTCAGCTTGTGTTTTCTTTGGTAGGCAATGTATTAGAAAGGAAATCACATAAGTTTTACTGAGTATAAAATGGGTCATTCAGTTATCACTATTTTGTTGTCATCCAGGGGTGGGGGGGGGGGGGGGAAATCTCTG